>JADMNL010000033.1:148977500-149162500 GCA_016271365.2 Neoceratodus forsteri
ACTCTTCTTCTGATGTGGCAGGCTAACATTGATGTGCAGCTTGTCACTGAAAACTCTGTCTCTTGTTCGGTACGTCACTTCATACATTATGAAACATGAGCAGACAAGTTTGCTTGAGCTTTGGGAAGATATTGCAACTTCCAGCTGATCATTGAGCTCACAGCTCTGGTCACTGGGATTGAAGACGCTATCTCACAGGGAGTGTGGAACATATGAGGTCAGTGATCGCTTTACAGGAACATACTTGTACGGCAAGTCTGATGCTGTACGGTTTCTCAGTGTTAATTATGAAGTGAAATAAAGGCGTGTTTTGAAGTCTCATGATGAGACTGAAGAACTGGCTTTGCACCGCCCTTCATCCAAGAACATTTTGAAGAACAACCTGATCGACACGTACTACCCACACCGGGATAGTATGATGGATAAGTGCCTCTACCATGTTGCCAAGTGGTACGACTACAAGACTGATGCAGCACCTGACTAAACATGAGAGATTTACAAGGTCAGAGGCTTTGATAGGTGCCTTGCTAAAAGGCACAAACACTGGCTTTTTGACCACTGTAAGCTGAGTCTCTCCACAACTGACAGTAAGGAACATTACTGCTTTGCTCTAATGTTCCTCTTTAAGCCATGGAGGGATGAGACTACACTTAAAGGAGACTGTGAAACATATGAAGAACAGTTCTACCTTTCATATGAGACCTTCAAGCATGAACAGTCTGAAACATACATTCGTAGACTGGAATTAGAAAACAAGCAGATGGATCAAGCTAAGAAACAGCTTGAGGAAGCTACTCCAGGGAATTCTCAGGAAGACATAGATCCAGAGGGACAGGGCACTCTTGGAGATCCTATCCCAATGAATGATCCTGTGGTTCTGATGAGTTAAGTCGAGAGTGCCATGGAACATGGTTCTCGTGAGACAAAGGATCCTAGTCTATTGATGGACCAACTGAATAGACAGCAGTTTGCCACTTATGATGCTGTCAAAGAAGCAATGAGACATGGCATCCTTCATGGGAAGAAACAATGTACATACAGCAACTACAAACCATTGATAATGTTTGTTACTGGTTCTGCTGGCACTGGCAAGAGTTTTGTTATCGAAGCTATCACAGCGGAGATAAGGAAACATACAGGAGAAGTGATGTCTGTAGCTTTAACTGCTCCCACAGGCTTGGCTGCATACCAAATTGGTGGTGTAACTCTACACCGGTTGCTTATGCTCCCTGTAGAACATGGCAAAACAGGACAGTACCGGAAACTGTCCCATGAGGTGGCATCTGAGCTGCGCACAATGTTTGCCAAGATAAAACTGCTGCTAGAAATGTAGAAACAGAAATTGTTGGCAGACAAGGACCACTAGGCCCATCCAGTCTGCCTGTAGGCCCTATACATTGCATGTGGCCACTGATCCTATGTGAGCAATGGCTTTTCATCACTCCCTCCCCTCTTAAGCTTCCCTTGTACCTGTCCCAGGCATGCTTAAACCCCTCCACTGTGCTTGCCCCCACTACCTCATGTGGCAGACTATTCCAAGTGTCAACTACCCTTACTGTGTAGAAAAACTTCCTCACATTACCTTTTAATCTGCCCCCTTCCAATTTAATATTGTGCCCCCTTGTTCTAGTACTTTTTCTACATTGGAAAAGGTCTCCCACCAGCACCTTGTTTATGCCCTTGAGGTACTTGAAAGTTTTAAGCATGTCCCCCTGCTGTCTCCTTTCCTCCATTGAATACATATTGAGGTCCTTTAGTCTCTCCTCATATGTTTTGTGGTACAAGCCCTGCACCATCTTTGTTGCTGTTCTCTGGATAGTCTCCACCTTATCTACGTCCTTGCGCAAGTGTGGCCTCTAGAACCGCATGCAGTACTCCAGGTGAGGCCTTACCAATGTTTTATACAATGGCATCACCACCTCCCGCCTCCTGCTGGTGCTACCCCCTGCCTATGCAGCCCAGCATGCCACTGGTTCTTCCTGCTGCCTTTGTGCACTGCTTTGATACCTTAAGGTCATCAGAGATGATAACCCCAGGTCCCTTTCTTCTTCGGTGACAGACAGCTCCCCCCCAACCTGTAGCTCTCCCCAGGGTTCCCTCTACCCAGCTGCATTATTTTGCACTTTTTTGCATCAAACCTCAAGTTGCCACATCTCTGACCATCTTTCAAGCTTCTCCAGGTCCCTCTTCATTTTCTGCACCCCTTCTGGATTATCCACCCTGTTGCAGATCTTGGTGTTATCTGCAAACAGGCAGACCTTTCCTTTCAGCCCCTCTGCGATGTCACTAATGAAGACATTGAACAGGACTGGTCCTAGTACTGATCCCTGTGGTACCCCACTGGTCACCCCCTTCTCCCCAGACTGTAACCCATTTATCACCACCCTCTGTCTCCTGTCTGTTAACCAGTTCCTAACCCAGTTCACCACCTTGTCTCCCATGCCCAGACTACCCATATTGTTAATCAGCCTTCTATGTGGGACGGTGTCGAAGGCTTTGCTGAAATCTAGGTAGGCGACGTTTACTGCTTCTCCCCGATTTATTTCCTTAGTCACCCAATCAAAAAAATCTATTAAATTCGTTTGACATGACCTTCCTGCTGTGCATCTATGTTGCCTTTGATCCTAAGCACTGCTGGATTCCATATGTGCCACTATCCTTTCTTTCAGCAGTGTCTCCATGATCTTTCCCACCACTGAGTTGAGGCTGACTGGCCTGTAGTTCTCCACCTCCTCCCTACTGCCACTTTTGTGCAGTCGGACTACATGTGCCCTCCTCCAGTCCTCTAAAATGACACCTGTGTTGAGTGACTGTGTGAACAGGGCTGCCAGAGGTGCTGCTAGTTCCCTTTGCAGCTCCTTTAATATCCTTGGGTGAATGCTGTCTGGCCCCATGGCCTTATCCACCTTCAGCTTTGTGAGTTTTTCCAGAACTCTCTTCACTTAGAATGGACTGGTGTCCACTCCCCCCCATTGCCTCTGCAACCCAGCTGTGGTCCTTGACCCTTCCCCTCCTTAGTGAATACTGAGCAGAAGTATTTGTTCAGTATTTCTGCCTTGTCCAGATCCCCCTCCTTACACTCTCCTTTCTCCCCTTTGAGCCTCACAATCCCCCTCCCCGGTTTTTCTTCTTTTATTGATGTACCTATAAAATGACTTATCCCCTTTGTTTACAGACCATGCTAAGCCCTCTTCTGTCTGCGCCTTCGGCCTCCTAACAGCCCTCCGTGCTTCCCTTAGACATTCAAGGAACACCTCCCTGTCCTCCTCCCTTTGGCTCCCCTTATATTTCCTAAAACTCAGTCTTTTAGCCCTGACTTTGTCCTCCACCTCTTTGGAGAACCATAGCGGTTTCCTTCTTCTTTTCCCTTTGGTCACTATCCTAATGCATTGGTTTGTTATCTCCACTATAGCTCCTTTTAGTTTCTCCCATTGTTCTTCCACTCCCTCTATTACTTCTCCCTTCCCCAGGACTGCTTGTATACATCTACCCATTTCAGTGAAATCCACCCTCCTGAAATCTAATATTCTTGCCCTTGTGTGGCTTAACTGAGTCAATGTCTTCATGCTGAACCACACCACGTGGTGGTCACTGGACCCCAGTTGCCCTTCCACCTGTGTTTCTTCAACTCTGTTCCCATTGGTCCATATCAGGTCCAGAACTGACTTCTCCCTGGTTGGCTCATGCACCAGCTGCCTGAGTCCAGCCCCCTGCAAGGATTCCAGGATGGCTGTGCTTCTGGCTGAAGCAGCCACCTGGGTGGCCCAATCCATATCCGGCATATTGAAATCTCCCAGTAGCAGGATTTTGCTTTTGGCTGCCATGTCATATATGTTCTCCACTAGTTCCCTGTCTGCTTCCTCCTTCTGTGCCAGAGGTCTGTAGATCACCCCTGTGCATGTTGCTGTTCCATTTCCTGACTTCAGGTTGACCCACATTACCTCAGCCTCCCCAGTCTTCCCTGAACTTCTGTAGCCCTTATCCCATATCTGATGTACCGGGCCACTCCCCCACCCTTTTTACCCTTCCTGTCCCTCCTGAAAAGTGTACAGCCTGATACACTTACTTCCCAGCCATGATTAGCAGAGTACCATGTCTCTGTTATTGCTGCTATGTCATGGTCTGCATCTGCCAACAAGGCCTCCAGGTCTGGAACCTTATTTCCTTGTCTACGGGCATTCATTAGCATGACCTTCCATGTTTCACAGTCTACCCTCCCTCTGCTCTTGTTCTCCCTCTCCAGCATCTTCCCCACCCTGGTTTCCTGTCCTATGTGCTCTTGCCCCCCATAACACTCATTAAACATTCTTCATCTGCTGCCCCTCCCTGCCTGCTTTAGCTGTTCCTGTAGTCAACTTATGTTCCTGCATATTCCCATGTGGGGTGATCCTAAGCCTCCTGACCCTTCTGGCTTCCCCCCCTTGGCCAGTTTAAATGCTCAAAGCTGAAGCATTTAAACTTTTCACAAAGGAGGGTCCCCTTCTTGGATAGATGCAGGCTGTCCTCCTTATATAAGCTCACATCTGCCCAGGTGAGGCCCCAGTCCCCTATGAAGCCAAAACCCTCCCTTCCACACCAATCCTTCAACCAGTAATTGAAGGTATGGATGTGGAGTGCCCTAGCTTCCCCTGTGCCCTAGATGGGTAGCACCTCTGAGAATGAGACAGAGCATGCTATCTATTTCAGGTTTCTCCCCAGCTTCCTGAAATCCTCCTGGACTCTGGCTAACTTCACCCTTCTCCTGGCCAGGTCATTGGTCTCCAGGTGGACCATGACATTCAGCTGCTTCCTCCTAGCTATTGCCATAGCGATCCTGTGGATCCACTTCCCGCCCCTCCATGCAGCGCTTCCTGGGAGGCACTTGACCTCCCTCTCTCCCTTGCTAGCTGTCCCTAGCTCCACTTCCTGGACAACAGAGTCCCCCACTAGGAGAAGCTTCCCACTCCTCTGGGGTCCCCTGCCTCCCTTCTCTGGGGCTCCATCCTGGAGGACCCATTCATCCTCCCTGGTCCCAGCCTTGGGTTCCTGAGTGAGGCTTTCCCATTCCTCCAAAACAGTGTATGAGTTACTAAGCAGGACCAGTTTGGGGATGTGCTTTCAACCCCCCCAACTCACCCTCCCTGAGTTCACCATAGTCCAATCACTCCTCTTCCCTGGCATCCTTTGAGGTACGGGTTGTCTCTGGGTGGGGGTGGATGCCGCCTTCAGCTTGGCCAACTCTGCTTGGAGACAGGCAACCTCCTCCCTCAGCCCAGAGAGGTGCCTGCAGATAGGGTAGAATTGCTGCCTCCAGAATGTCTCCCTGAAGACAGCTGCTCCACAACCACTGCACTCCACCACTCTCATCATGTCTATTTCCCTCTTCAATCAACTGCCTGCTTAAGGCAGCTATTTGTTATCTCCCAAATATTTGTTTCTGTTACACTTTCTTCACTACTTCCTGTGTGGATGCAGGATGTTGCAAGGCCCTATGGGACCCACCCTATAAATGTAGGGCGTACTCAGGGGTGGGTGGGTTTTTGAGGTGGGAAGGTGGGACTACATCACAGGCTGTGTCCAAAAACAATCAGCCAAGGAGTCTTCTGGCAGTAGCTCCTCATTCCACTCACCATGGTACAGACACAGTCAATTACAAACACACAGTCACCAAACCTATCAGCTAGAATCCCTCAATCCTGCCCAAACTAAATGGGAAAGCACACAGAAATGGCAGTTAAGAAAATACTTAAAATTCAATTACAAACACACAGTCACAAACTCACCAGCTAGGATCCCTCAGTCCTGCCTCAACTAAATGAAGAATCAAACTGAAATGGCAGTTAAGATCTGACATTCAGACTACACTAATCCCTGTAATGTGATGCTTGCACTTAAAATTCAGACACAGCCAATTACAAACACACAGTCACCAAACCTATCAGGTGGAATCCTTCAGTCCTGCCCAAACTAAATGGAAAAGCACACAGAAATGGCAGTTAAGAAAATACTTCAAATTCAATTACAAACAAACAGTCACAAACTCACCAGCTAGGATCCCTCAATCCTGCCCCAACTAAATGAAGAATCATTGATGAGATTAGCATGGTTTCAAATGTCATACTTGCACGTATTCATCTACATCTCCAGGAGATTCTTGGAACTGACCATGGCGAGCCATTTGGTGGAAAGACTGTTGTGTTTGGGGACCTTCTGCAACTTGCACCTGTGAACAGAGAGCGTATCTTTACAGCACCGACTGTAAAGTAAGCTAAGAGTACAATAGGATGCATTGGAGGAATCAGTCTTTGGGACTTGTTCCTTTACATTGAGCTGTATGAAAACATGTGGTAGTGTCATGATCTTGCCTACAAGATACTGTTGGATCAGGCTCACATTGGCTCTTTGTCACAACACAATGCTTCTCTGTTGAATAACGCCATATCAGTGATGAGTGTACATCTCTGACAGCTGCATGTGATGTCTTTAGTAATGTGTACTCAGACACAGCTTGGATTGTGTGTCTTATGCCTTGACTCAAGCAGTGTGCTGATTTTAACAGCATTATGTTGCAGAGACAAGGTCAGGAAATAATTACTCTGCAAGCAGTTGACACCATTGATGGTGTAGTCTTGAGTCAGAATCTGGTAATAAAGCTCACTGAATGACTGTTTGAGCTAAAGTCTGATGTGTCTCACACAGCTGGATTAGAAGCTGTTCTGTCTGTATGAATGCACGCATCATGCTACAATGGAATCTTGATGTAGACGTGGTATGGTGAATGGTGCAATGGGACACATAATTGGCTTCCAGTACAATGTACAGAAGACATTCATAGAGGCACTCGTCAAGTTTGACCACACTGAATAGTCACTACCTATTTCCAGGATAACTGTTAAGTTCCAGATTGTGAAAGACATATATGTAACTAGGAAACAGTTTCCTGTGTGTGTTGCATATGCTGTATCCATACACAAGTTGCAAGGCTTAAGTTTGGACTCAGCCATGGTCAACATAGGCACTGGCATCTTTAAAGATGGCATGAGCCATGTTGCACTTTCATGTGTACGGACTCTGTCTGGCTTGTATATCATCTGTATAGCACCGCATAAAATCTGTGCTGACAGATGATGCATTGCACAGTACAATAGATTATGTACTCTGTACCAGCAGACATTGCCTGTTATACTGCTACCCATGCATGTAGCACAGTACAATGCTACAGTCACAGGTTCTGGCATGAAAAAGAGGTATAGGACAGATAGAGCAGCATTGAATTCAGACAGCAGTAAGAAGGAATCCACAACACAAAAACAGGCAAGCTCTCTTCCACGAAAGAAGATGCTTGGTATGAGTGTTGTCCCAGCATGTGATAACAGCACTGGAGTAAACCACTATGCAAACTCAGCAATGCAAGCATTTCTCCACATGCATCACTTTGTTGCCACTATCAAATCTTCGCATGACACAGCATTGTCCAAGTCATTGAAGAAGGTTGTAAATGATAGTGACAAGCATGACAAAAGTATACAGACACCTTTACTACTTGTGTGGGGTGGACAGACACCTTTATTACTTGTGTGGGGTGGATATGACGGCCATCAAACATTTGCCAATAACATCCAGCAGGATGTAACTGAGTTCATGGCAGCCATCAGTAACAGCTTGGAATCAGATGAAATTTCCGAGCGACAGTACTTTACTGTCACCTATGTGACAAAGTACACTTGCCTTTCTTGTTGACATTCACGCAAAGAAGTAGCTAAAAACATGCTATGGATTTCATTATATGTACCACAGGCACGTTTTGTGAAGTTCAAGGAACTGCTCAGGAATGCAGAGTGTGGCTGGAGGTGTACCCAGTGTGGAGAAGAGTGTCTTCAGTCCATACAACTTAGGACCTCTTCTCAGTATCTTCTAGAGATTTGATGCTCCTATATTCCCCTTCTATTTAACTCATCATTAAAGGAGGGTAAATCAATAAATATATGGAACAAGTCACTGGTGACTCCTATTCATAAGAGAGGTAAAAAAACAGGATATAAAAAACTATAGGCCTATTAGCCTAACATCAGTACTGGGCAAAACTTTTGAGAGACTACTACAAAAGCATATTAGACAACACTTAAAAGATTTAGGATATTGTGATGTTACACAACATGACTTTATATCAGGTAGATCCTGTCCTTTTTTGAACCAGTTAGTGCTGCTTTAGATAAAGGAATGCCAGTAGATGTGGTCTTCCTGGACTTTTCGAAGGCCTTTAACATAGTGTCTATTAAGATCTTAATTCAAGAATTAATCAGACTTAAATTCCATCCAAATATCATAAACTGGATCAATTCATGGTTGCGTAAAAGATCTCAATGTGTATCGATCAGAGGCTATACGTCTCCCTGGGGGGGCCGTGTCCAGTGGGGGTGCCCCAAGGTGCAGTCTTGGGACCCACTTCATTTAACATATTATCTTCCATGCAAGCACCAGTAGGTACCAGGTATTGAAAATACACAGATGATTGTAAAGTAGGTGGCATTGTCTATAATGATGAAACAGCTAAAGCCTTCCAAGATAGTTTACATCATCTGACCCGCTGGGCACATGAACACAAATTAGTCTTTAATTGTAAGGTCATGCATCTCGGAACCAAGAACTTAAACTATCAATATAACATCAATAATACCAAGCTTGAGATCTGTATGGATGAAAAGGACTTAGGTGTCTGGATCTCTGATAATTAAAAATTTGATTTTCACACGGATAAAACAGTTAGGAAATGTAAACAAATTATACATTGCATCCTGAGATCGATAAAAAGTAGAGACTCTGCAGTTATTCTCCCACTGTACACAGCTCTTCTACGTCCACACATGGAATACTGTTCGCCCTTCAGTGCACCTTATTCTATACAGGGAAAAATGAGAATAGAAAGAGTACAAAAGAAAGCTACTAAACAAATTAAGGTGGTTAAAGATATGCAATATTTTTTGTATATTCGGTATGTTATGTGCATGTTTTACAGATGTCTGGTGATGCAGAAGGACAGATTGTGATATAATGCTGCCACTGCAGCTTTACATATGTTTGCACACATTCTGTTGTACAATACTTTATCATCTAGAGTGAGGATATACCTGAAATTTTATATATGTAGGTAGTGTCTGCGTAACACCTGTCCAGCTTCAGTGACACATTTGCTGTCAACATTACTTAGTTTTGTAAACTGAACATCACTATGAAGTACTATGGTATTGAACTTTTGTTAAAAGACGTCACTGACTGCTATTGTATATATGTAGAAAATGTTATTACATTTCTATATCTATGTATAGGTCTGAACACTCTTGAAATTGCTAAGTGTTACAATTTTTACACTGATTATTAATTATTGTTGAGAGTTACAAAGTACCTGCATAACAGTGTGCTTTTGTACTGTATATAGTTTTAACATTACATGTTCTTACTTTTCATACCTGCAGTAATTAAATGTTGTTTTTTTAGCATTATAAAAAGATGAATATGTGGTTCGTTCAGTGATTTTTTCAAATGTTTTTTAAAATGCTTTTTAGATGTTACTATTAATTTACATTTAGATTGCTATGCTATGTGATTTTTGTTAATAATTTATATTTATCATGGGTCATTCTTAGCAAAAAACTTGAAAGAATCATATTACTGCTTAAAAATATTTACCTGAATCATTATATGTTTCCCTCATATAATATAGTTAATGTTTGTTATATAGAATGAAATACGAATTATTTATGAAAGACCATTGTAAATCACACTCTATGCTCAATCTCAGTTCAAAGTATGTTCCTGATTTTTTTTTTTTGGTCACCTTTATTAAGGGGTTGGGTGAGTAATTTTTCCAGATGCACTTAACATTTAAATATTACAATACAGTAACACGCTATAGCAGCAATCTTGGGATATGTTGCTATTGTGTAAGTAAGTTGTTTACCGCATTTGGTTTTTGCCCACCCCAGAAACATTAACTTGCTCAGTCTCATATCATTTTTGAAAACATATTGGCCCAGATATTCAGACATGCGCCAAAAGCAAGCACAAATCCGGCGCAGTGCAAGTCAGATGCACCTTGGGGCAGAGGGAGCCATATTTAGAAGATGTGCCTCCTGAAATGCTCTGGTGCAACCAGGCAGAATATGGCAAAGATACACTGCTGCGCAACCAGGAATGTGCGGGAGCATGCCAGAGCACAAAACCCAGTGAGCTGAATAAGAGCAACAGGGACACAGTGGCAAGGAAGCACAGGGGCAAGGGACACAGGACACCACCAGCACAGCACACCCAGGCACAGATATGCACCGTCAACACAGGGGACTAGGGGATAAAGCACAGAAAACCCTGGGCCACCCACTGTGGAATAAGAACCAGGCCAACACACTGACACCACTGCCATGCCAACGTCACAGCCATGCAAAAAACACCCACCGATCATGCCCGCAGGGCACTGCAGCCATGGCACCAGGAGAACAAACAACCACAGAGATCCATCACCCAGGGGTGAGGGAGGCACCGGTCACCCATGGCCACACAGGCTGCCACTCGGAGTGGGGAAGGGCACTGTACTGCTGCCCACATTGGTGATGTGCAGCATGACAGGTGAAAGGAAGGACAGGCAGACAAGTACACAAGGTGCAAGGCCGGCCACAGGCCACCATGGGACAGCTGACAGGGGGCCATGCATAGGACAGGGACAACCTGGTGCACACAGGAGCAGTGGTACAAGGGAACAGTGGAGAGACACCAAAGACATGGCCATGCACAGTGGGACTGATGCCTGCAGCATGGCTCCACACGCCAGCTGCAAAGAAAACACAGACACAGTGATGTAGCAAAATAAATGCTTTACTCAAAATTAAATAGAACTATATACAAGAGGTAGAAGAGACATGGGGAAGGGTAACAGGAGGATGGGGACAGGATCCAGGGGCTGTACAATAGGACAGGGGGTGTTGGGCAGCAGGGTAAGGCCAGGGCAAAGAGGGGCTATGTACAAGGCCAAAGGGCTAATGATGGCCACAGAGCTCCACCACCATCTGCTGCAGCACCCTCCTGACTGCCACTGTCTCCTGGATCAGCCTCCACAATAAGCGTGTCGTGTACTGCTGGTGTGCCACCTGGCTTCTTATGGCCCCCAGCAATCTGCCTGAACCCCTCTGGGCCGCCATCCTGGGAACACCTAGGAGAAGGGACAGGACAGGCAATGAGTGATATGTTCCAATGAACCCCACCCCCCCGCCAGTGTGCACTGGACAGTGGGAGCACACACCACCAGATGGACCAAAAGTGCCCTGCACATGGAGGGCCACACCAGCCATCCACACAGCAAACCATAGCAGTGCAGACAAGCTGACAGTGCCACACAGTGGGCACACATATGCATGGGCACATGGCATGGAGCACAGGCACCCATTGCCGCAGACATGGTGGAGACTGTGCACACCCCCCCCAGGGTGGAACACGGCCAGCACAGGCTGTGCAACACCAGAACGCCCAATGGACTGTGCGCTCACCATGTCTGTGCAAGCACATGGCTTGCGTGACCTTGTCTGGACCCTCTGCCCACTCGTAACCCACAGTGGCATGGTAAACAAATGTGAACAAGCCTACCCGGCCGACGCAGTCCTGCCGGTTGTGCCGCTGCACCCCGGGCCAGTCCTGCCACCGCACTCCTAGAAAATCCCTGCACTGCAGCCCTCTGATGGTCCTCTGGCCCTGTGGAAGGAAATGAGAGGTGGACATGAGTACACATGCACGCACAGACAGACTCCCCCACCACCACACAGCCCACATGGCGCAAGGCGTGACCCCGACTGCCCGGTGTCCCTGTTGCCTGCACGACTGCAACATGCACAGCAGCCATGCAGGATGCACAGTGGCCGGCCACCAGAACCATGACAACCCTCGGTGGCAGTATATGCTGTGCATCCATACACCGACCATAACATTGCCCTGTGCAGGCATGACACATGCACATGCACATACTAACCTGGCTGTAGCACTGCCCCATGCTGCATGTGTGCCTGTAGGCATCTGAACTGGTCTGGGTCCCTGCATTGCAGGTCCCCATAGTGGTGCCTGTACTGCTCTGCCATCTGTGGCACTCCAGTGTGGTGCTCCAAGGTCATGGCCACCTGCTGCCACACATCCCCACATGCCTGCTGCAGTGGTACCTGGCCATAAATCTGACCTTTAAAAGGCTAGACCATGGCCACCAGGTTGACTATTTCCACTTCAGTCCAGTTGACCACCCTCCTGGTACCCATGTTGCATGCTACGTTGCTCAGTGTGCAATCGGCTGTAGGCATAACAGCTGACACAGCAGGCATGTGACCATGCAGCATGTGGATGCACAATTGTCATGCACTGTGTAGGTGTATGGCGCAGCAACCTGCGTGCACACTGTGCCATGGCCTGGCTGGTGAATGGGGTCACGTACATGACACTGAGGGCACAAGGCGTGACCCTGTGCAGCATTGCACATGATCCGGGCATGCATGGCATGTGGCATCATGTAGATCGTGCAGCTGTGCAATAGCCGGCTGCGCCATGTTGCGCATGCATGTGCGTTGGGTAAGCAGTAGTGCATGTGCACTGGCCCCACTACATGCGAGTAGGATGATCGTGTGATAGAACCCTGCCATGGTGTGTGCACATGCGCACCGCAGCTACGCACAGCGCACACATGCCATACTTGCGCAACACGAATGCAAGTCAGTGCAAGTCGATTGAGCATGACGCAAAATCGCGATATTCAGCCGCAGAATGCAGATCACCTCATCAGCCTATGCACGGCACATTAGGGTGAATTAGCATATCATTACCATTGCACTCAAGCCCATTTGCATGTGAAACACTTTATAAGTCCTACAGAGCAGCACAGGGCATGGACCGGTATTGCAGCCCTTTAGGTATGTTGATGCTAGCTGGGATTGTGAGGTCTATGTCAGCACTACTACAATGCACCACTCTGGTCCATGCTGACACTGTGTGCTGTCACTGTCCACAGGTAGAATGTCCAAGAATGAGGGAGAGGAGAAGCATGGGCCTGCCCACAAGTGCAGGCTCAGCTTTACGAAGAAGGAACAGCAGACCCTGTTTGAGGCCTACCTGGACAGGCAGTCCCTGCTGAGTGGTGCCACAGGTACCCCTAAGGAAAGGTCGGCAGGGTGGGATGCCATGGCAACATATGTCAACGCCTATGGCAGGCATCAGTGCACTGCACAGGAGTGCAAGAAAAAGGTTGGGTCCAACAAGTGCAGGATCAAGGAAACAATGGCATCCATCCGGGCATCCTGCAAAGGGACCGGCAGGGGCCCATCCACTCCACCCACCCTGTCGGCCACTGAGGAGCTGGTGGCATCCACCATCAGCAGCGTAGCAGTTGAGGGTGTGCCCGGTGGCAGGTATCAGACAGGTGGCAAGCCATCACAACATGGTGAGTATGCACACTACCTTTGTGTCTGGTGTGTGTGGAATACCACATGCAGGTGTGCCAGCTGCCATGTGGCATGCCACGTGCATGGGTTGACTGCCACCATGCATAGCGTGCCATCGTACTGTGGTAATGGCGCATTGCACACCTGGGGAGGACATGCGCATGGGGCCTACAGCAGCAGTAAAACTGTTCCTTTCCTGCAGCACCATCACATCTCCATGGAGAGGCCCAGGCGAAGGCAGCCACAGCCACGGTCCCAGAGGAGGAACCATCTACATCCACGTGCATCCGTGACAGGGACCAGCCGCATCCAGCAGTGTGGGGATGGAGGACGTCCTTGGACTGGGGTCAGACGATGTGCTGGCAGAGCTCCTGCTGGATGCCAATCTGCCGGGTGCTCTGTGCTGGCACCCAGCTGGGAGCCGTGTCCGACTCTGATGATGACATCACACTGATCCTGGACAGCACTGGGTGTGTGGTGCCTGAGAGGCCCTAGGCACTGGCATGGGCAACATCAGGGCCCAGAGCTGTGCCTGCACAGCTGCCACCCATCTCTGCCAGTGCAGTGGTGTATGGCACCAGTGCTGTGCCTGGCGAGGGTGGTGGTGCTGTGGCAGACTTGGCAGGGCCGGGCAATGCCCAGTGGATGGCCAAGCAGCAGCAGGATGTAGATAACACCGGGCAGTGCACCACGGGGCCCACCACTGGTGCATCTGTTGGAACAGTACCCCCTGTATGGTCCCCTGTGCAGCGTCCACCAGACAGCATGCCATGTCACCCCCAACTGGCTGACATCCTGCCCTGGAGGCTCAGGATGCTGCTCGGCTGCCAGAGCACACCTGGTTGCTGCAGGCATCCATGGATAACCAGGCACTGCATTTAGGCCTCACAACCCCAGTGACACACCCTGTCATCTGTCAATCTTGGGATGATTGGCGGGTCCACGAGGGGGTAGGGGCAACCCTAAAGATTTTTCATTTCCTGACTTTTTGTGTTTTAACCCTAAATGATGCATTAGTGCAGTTTTTTGCATAGAATTTCCTTACTTTTTGAGAAAGAATAGAAAACTAAAAACTTGAGGTAGTTGGTGGGAGTGCGGGTCCTTTGGGCCCTGTGCTCCCACCAACTTGTAAATGTGTCTGTACCATAAACACCCTCCAAATTTCAATGTAAAAGACCAAACCATGTCCGAGATATAACATGTTAAAGTTTGAGATTTTCATTTGTCAGAGTTGCAAAATTCCGCACCTGTTGACATTTTACAGACACAATGACTGAAAAATACATCCATGACACTAAGGCTAGGTACTCTATCAATTTCAAGGCATCACCACAATGCAAAACACTGTCCGCAAAATGTAAATTGCGTCACACAATATCTCCACAAAAAATAGTTTCTCTGACACGTAAACACTGCAATTCACATGTACAGGACATGCCGTCAACACTCTCCAAATTTCAAGTAAAAAGACCAAACCGTTTCCAAGATATTTAAACTTAAAGATTGTAAAAATTGGCCTATCTATTCCATTATAAAATCTGGCTATCTTGTCCTCTCTCGCGATCAAAGATGGCGATCAAAGAATCTCGCGGCCAAAGAATTTGCAGGCTCGCGATCAAAGAATTTGCGGGCTCATGAACAAAGAATAAAAAATGGTGAAACTCGAGTTTTAGGCAGAATTACATGAAACCACCACCATGCCTCAATAGAGCGAAGCCCCCTGAGCATAACCCACCCTCATTTGTGTTCCTAGGCCACCCCTGGGCTGAGAAATTTGAATTTTTCAAAGGGCCATCTCGTCGTGCCCTCTCAGTGCAAGATCACGATCAAAGAATTTGCAGGCTCATGATCAAAGAATTAAAAATAGTGAAACTCAAATTTTAAGAAGAATTACACGAAACCACCGCCATGCCTCAACAGAATGAAGCCTCCTAAGAAAAACCCACCCTTATTTGTGTTCCTAGGCCACCCCTTGGCTGAGAAATTAGAATTTTTCCAAAAGGGCCATCTTGTCCCTCCCTCCCTCAAGGAGCAAAATTGTGGTCAAAAAATCTTGTGATCAAAGAATTTGCAGGCTCACGATTGAAGAACTTGCAAGCTCACGATCAAAGAATAAGAAATGGTGAAACTTGAGTTTTAGGCAGAATTACATGAAACCACCACCATGCCTCGATAAAACGATGCCCCCTGAGCAAAATCCACCCTCATTTGTATTCCTAGGGCACCCCTGAGCTAAGTAAATTGTGTTTTTACCTCGCAATGCAAGATCGCAATCGAATCTCACGATCAAAGAATTTTCAGGTTCACAGTCAAAGATCATTAGCGAGTCGCGATCAAAGAATTTAAAGTGTTGTAACTCTATTTTTTGACCATTTTAGGTTACCCCAAAGGCATGGGTCAATATATTAAAGCCCCTGAGTAAAACCCATGCAGGTTTTACTTCAGGAGTGACCCCAGAGTCGAGATATTTGATTTTTCTGATGGAATTTAAAAAACAAGATCACGGAGCTTGCGATCAAAGAATTGTCGGGGACAAAGATTCTTTGACCACGAGGCTGCAAATTCTTTGACCATCAGGTGGGACGAGATGACCCAAACCCCATTTTTTGTTCACAAAACAACCATATAATTTTTCCCATTGACTTATAATGGGAGCTTAAAAGTGCCATAACTTTTGAATGCCTTAATATTTTTTCACCAAATGTTCGGCCACCAAAGCTCTTTCAGATTAGCCATCTTGAAGATTGGCACACCACACAACAGCGATGCAGGGCCACGGGCAAAATCCCCCAAACTGACGAAAAGTGCATTTTTCAGCGTTTTGGTGTGCAAAGATCATCAGTCCAGCCAAAACAAAATTTGGCAGATCAAGAGATCTATCATGCTCCACCATGCACACCAAATTTCAGGCAAATCCATTGAATGGGTCCAAAGTTATTAACGCGAAACATTTTTACTTTAACATAGAAGTGCCTTCATAACCCTAATATAGTGGCGCGACCGTGCCACTATAATACATACGTGTGTGTATATATATATATATACACACACACACACACACACATATATACATACAGGCCTGGTAGGGCCAGTATAGTTAGGGTTGCACAGCAAATATTTATATATATAGATATATGGCAAAAAACTCTGTTCAATGCATCAGTTAGGGTTGTTCCACAGTGATAAAAGTGAGGAAATTTGGTGTTAGGGTTGAAGCCCCCTGCACGCCCTCAGCCCGCCCACCAAACCGGCGCTCGGGTGTGCATTGGGGTCCTCGACCCACTCTCACCCATCACATGTGTGAACAAGCTGAGGAATAGGAGAATGGGTGAGAGTTAGGACCGATGACCCCAATGCACACCCCGATGTCGGTTGGGTGGGGTGGGCATAGGGCTATGCATTTTTGTGATGAAAATTCTGTATCTCGCACCTTTTCTGAGATACAAGCCCTGAAAGGCACGGCGGACACCACCATATTAGTCTATGGGAAAAACGTCAACTTCGGAGTACCATAACTTTGCATCCGTGCAATATTTTTTCACCAAACCACCAAAAGGCACATCTGTGAGATGTTGGCTACCTTCCCTTCAAATTTCAGCCCAAAAGATGGGTGGCAAAGAATTCCTGTCATTTTGGCCATAGTCTAGAAAAGTAGTGTCGTGATTTGTGAGACTTTTTGCAAAAATTTGCGAAAGTGTTACAAGTGCGACATTACTTTTGCCACAGATTTGGAAAACATATTTCTGGGGTGTTTAACCACAAAATACAAACATGGCTAGCATCTTGAGGGTTCCGACTAGGTGAACACAAAAAGAATTGTGTTCCTAGAGTGTCCCAATTTTAAACGCCAAGCATTTTTCTGATCAGTAACTGAAAACAAAATGGCGGATTTGCGACACTAAAAAGTGCATTTGCAAAAGTGTTAAACTTTTTGCTAACTTTTCCCATTGACTTATAATGGGAACTTGGTTTTTGAATAACTTTTGAACAGTTCAATATTTTTTCACGAAATCTTCAAAAGGCACATCAAGGACCCCGGCCACATGTTCCCTGAAGTTTTCAGACCAGTCACGCAAACCGTGCGACCTGTAGGCGAGACCAAAGAATGCACAAAAACAAATAACTGCGCACCGGAATGTCGCTTAATAACTCCACAGCCGTATATCCGATCGGTATGAAAGTTGGCAGATCCCAAGATCTATGGTTATGCCCGTGCCTGCCAATTTTCAGGCAAATCCATTGAATGGTGTTATTAAGCTGCAAAGTTTCACCATTTAACATTAAATGAGGTACTCAACCCTAACTATGGTAGCACTACCATGCTACCATAATATATATATATATATATATATATAGAGAGAGAGAGAGAGAGAGAGATGTATATTATAGTGGCGCAGTAGTGCCACTATAGTTAGGGTTGAGTACCCCATTTAAGGTTAAATCTGATATATACATACATACATACACTCACACAGGCCCGGTAGGGCCAGTATAGTTAGGGTAGCACAGAAATTTCTATGTTAAACCCAAAATTTTGCACTTTAATAAGTTTGAAGCCATTTGTCCGATTTGCATGCGCAGTGTTGTACCACAGATCTCTGGAAATGGAATGTTTTGTTCCAGTCGGATTTTCAGTTGCGGAGCATGAAAAAGTGTGAAAAATCCTCAATGTTTGTGAATTCTCTGCTTCTCTCCACAGCCTGAATGGTTTGTCTGTCTGTTCTGAAATTTTCAGGGTGTATGGGGACTGGGTCAAGGAAGTGTGTTTTGAAGGTTTGGTGAAAGAATATTAAACCATTCAAAAGTTATTAAACCTTTTCATGCCACAGTATGGCCTATGGAAAAAATATATGTGCACCACAAAAGCTTTTGCAAAAGCACAATTATCTTTCGAGGTTTGGGTTTTTCCTCTCATGCTGCCACCATCTTTTCAGTTAGTGAGGCAGAAAAAACAATGTAGTTCAAAAAATACTGCCCCTTGGTAAACACCAGCACTTGGGTTTACCTAACCGGGGCCCTAGGAACATGACCCTGGCATCAGTTTTACTAAATGATGCCTGGAAATATGTTTTTAAAATGTTTCCTCCATTTTAGCCGCGGATCTTTCTCAGAAGATACAGATGCTTTTTGTGCAAATTACCATGAAAGACAGGGAATGTTGCATGAAAGTCTGTGGATCTTGTGCACAACCACCCCATGTTAACCAATGGATATACAGACCCCAAAAAGCAGCTTCTTTGCCACTTCATAGCAAAAAACACGGTTAGGGCTTTTGGGCTGAAATTTGCAGGGTGGCAAGCCCTTGTCCCACAGATGTGCCTTTTGCTGATTTGCTGAAAAAAAAAAAATCACACTGGTTCCACAGTTATAGCATTCCGAAGTTGAGAAATTTCCCAACGGATAACACTGTGGCGCCCGCAGTGCCTTTTGGTGCCCGTATCTCAAAAACAGTTTGAGATATGGATTCTTCACTAAGCACAGGTGGAGCTGGCTAGGTCATGAATACAACTGCAAAATAAGTTTTTCCGCAGTTGCTATGGTTACTGAGATATTGCCAAAAAAGCGTTACAAGGGTTACTTAGAGGGTCTCTCGGCTTGTTCTATGTGTCTATAGTTATGTGTAAGTTGGAGCGCAGGGTCCAGAGAGCCTGTGCTTCAACCTTTGCATACTATTTATGGTAAACTGGGAGCAGTGGGCCCTCCTACGCTATGCCTCTAGACTCCTGGGTAGGTGGGAGTGCTGGGTCCAGCAGGCCTGTGCTTCCATTAATGGGTATCATTTTGCAAACCTGAGGAGCTAGTTATGAGTGGGTGGGAGCACACAGCCTGTGCTCCCATCAATGGATATTTTAAAAACATTTATTTATTTATTAGTTTGGTAATCAGGTAAGTGCGTTAAGCAATGGTCTGGCCTATTTTCAGGCACAACCTGGAAATAAATAAATATCCTCACTGGGAATCAAACCTGTAACTTTTTGCTTCTGAGGCAAAGACATATCCACCACGCCACCTGAGGGCAACATGAGGTCATACTTATGGGTGTGTGGGAACGCTACTATGTATGGATGTCATTTTACCTGAGGACACAGTTATAAATGGGTGGGAGCATAGGGCCCAGAGGCCCACGCTCCCACCTATGTATACAATATGAATAGTATTTCACTTTCTCAAAAAGAAGAGTAATTGCGAACAAATTTTAACACGGTACTTTCAGACATTCTGCATTGGTTTCAATGAAGTTTTGTGAAAGTATGGAGTGCTAACTCCATACTTCGAAAAAGCACCATTGCTTTCACGAAACATGCCATGGTTTTGCGAAAGTATCATTGCTTTCATGAAAACATACCATACTTTCACAAAGTTACCACTGCTTTTGTGACAGTATACCATGCTTTCGTGAAAGTACCATTGCCTTGCATGGGGACACTTTCACGAAATTCCGCATCACTTTCACGAAAGCATCGCATTGCTTTCATGATAGCTGTGCTTTGTAAACCAATGGTGCTTCCACTAAACTGTTGTGCTCCCATTTATGGATATGAATTTACAGAACTGAAAGCACAGGGCACTCCTGCGCTATGTCTCTATGCTTATAGGTGGGTGGGGCCCATGCTCCCACAACCACATACTAGTTACATTACACTTTCTCAAAAAGAAGGGAAATTCATTGCAAAAAACTCTGCTAATGCATCGGTTAGGGTTGACAGCACAGCAACAAAAGTCTGGAAATTCGATGTTAGGGTTACCACCCCTACCACCCCACCCCTCCACATACCAATAGATGTTGGGGTGTGCCATGGGGTCATCAGGCCTAACTCTCACCCCATTCTCCTATACTGTATCATGTCACCTTGTTTACACACAGAATGGGGTGAGAGTTGGGTCTGATGACCCCATGGTACACCCCGATGTCTGTTGGTGTGTAGAGGGCTGGGGGGGTGACCGAGTGCTGTAGGAGTGGTAACCCTAACATCGAATTCCCAAAGTTTTGTCACTGTGCTATCAACCCTAACCGATGCATTAATGGAGTTTTTTTGCAAGGAAAATATATATCTGCAAGAAGAAAGTCAGGAGATTGGACAGACAAGGCGTAGGAAGAAATAGGTAGGGGGAAGAAGGTGGGGGTGTGGTTGGGCTATGATTAAGGGCAATAACAGGAGGTCACAGTATGGGATATGAAGACAGAGGAGGGAGAATTTATAGGAAGATGGGAGTGAATGGTTGGGGGAGAGAGTTTGTAAAATAAAAATAGGTGAAGGCTGAGCAGAGAGCATAGGTAGGGGGAAGGGGAAGTGGGGAAGGTGAGTAGGGGAGGGCAGAGGGAGAAAATAGTGGGGATCAGGTGCAGTTACAGGAGGGAGACTTGAGTAGGGAGGATAGCAAGTGAGAGGAGGAGGCAGAATGGATGGGTAAGTGGAGCGAGTTCCAGAGTTTAGGGAAACAGTATGGGAAAGCAGCCTAGCTGACTGAGGTGGCCTGGGGGGGGTGAGCTAGAGAGCAAAAGCCAGAGCTGCAAAGGGCATAGGGAGTGGACAGGGGCTGGGAGAGGATAATGGCGAGATAAGAAGTGAGAGAGAGCCAATACAGTATTTGGCTATAAGAGAGGAGCAGTGGACTAGGCATCTGGCTTCAAGGGAGGGGAAGAAGAGAGAAGTGTAAAGAGTGAAGAGGTGAGCATGGGGCAGACAATCCAGAGCAAAACAACAGATGGAGTGAAAGAGGGAGTCCAGTCTGGATAGGGAGGATTTGGGAGCAGCGTATAACTGAATACGTATCACTCCTTTTCGTCGACACCCCAGACAGCGAAACATGGAAAAAGACCATTACGGCGACATTGCGGTAATGGTCCTTCTCCATGTTTCACCTTCCCCCATTGTCTGCCCCTCCTGGACCAACTCCAACCTGAAGTTGGAATCCTAAAGTCCGGGTGTGGGGGGACAGCTCCCACAGAAAAACAAGTTAAGAGGCGGTACAATACCCATGCGGTATTGTGCCGTCGCTATGGGGGAGGTCAGCATTTTCGCTGACTGGAAAACCTGATGCTTCCAACTGAATATAGGGAGGATCATTTTCTGAACAATGGCTCTGCAGACCACAATTGTGGTACAGCGCTCCTAATTTGGGGTGCAGTTTTTTTGTGAATGGCATCCATCTGTTCAGAAAAGTTGAGGTGACTGTCAAGCCAGATCCCGAGGTACCTAAATGATGGGCAATCTTCAATGGAGGACCCTTCTAGGGTATGGAAGGAGAGGGGCCTAGCAATCCTAGAGTTTCTGCCTTGTGCCAAAGGTCATAGAGACCATTTTCTTGGTGTTGAGGGCCAGCTGATTTGAGCGAAACCAGAGCAGAATGCTATCAAAATCCAGCTGGAGTCAGGTCATCAGATCAGTGAGGGAGGGACCAGAGGCAAACAGGACTGTGTAGTCAGCGTGCATGTCAATGGATGCTGTGGTGCAGGCAGCAAGGTGGTCATTTAGGAAGACCGAAGAGTACTGGCATGAGGACAGAGCCTTGAGGGACAGTGGTACAGATTGGAAAGGGGAGAAGATATGGTACAGATTGAGAAGGGAGGGATAAGGAGTTGCTGATTCTGAGTGGAGCCAATTAGTGGCAGGGATGGAGAGCCCTGCTGCTGTAAGCTTGGTGAGGAGAAGGTGGTGGGCTACATTATCTAAGGCTATGGCCAGATCAACAAAGATGACTGAGGTAATATGGCCATGATCAATTTTTGAGAGAATGGAGCCAGTGAACCTGAGGAGGGAGGAAGAGGTGGAGTGGGATTTACGGAAACCAGATTGGTAAGGGGTGAAAAATGAAGTGGAGTCAAGGAATGAGGAGAGTTGAAATAACACCAAATGCTCTTTGAGCTTCGCCAGGGTAGGGAGAAGGGAGATAGAGTGACAGTTGCCCGGGTTAGAAGTCACCACCTTTGGGGAGTGGAATAAAAGTGGTGTGTTTCCATGCTTCAGGGACAGATCCAAGGGAGAAGGAGAAGGGGAGGAGGGAGGAGATCAGGAGAGCGATGGTGGGGGCAGAAAGGTGGTGGAGTTTTGGGTCTAGCCCATCAGGGCTTTTACTCGTATGAGGGTTGAGGGCTAGAAGAGTCTTAACAGCAACAGCAGGTGAGACAGGAGCGAAGAAGAAAAGGAGGATTGGGGACGGTGGGTATAAGATGGGAGGTGCTGGTGGGAAGGAGGAGGAGACACAAAAGGTGAAGAAAATATTGAATTCATTGGACACACAGGGGTTCAGAGATTTATTTATTTATTTATTTATTAGAAAAGTCAGATTTACAACCTTTGAGTCATGGACTCATTTACAAAGGCACCTCGTCTTGGGGGGGTAGACAGAGTTACATAGTGTGGTTACAACAGTGAGAACAGTACAGGTGCAGAACATTAAACATAGAGTACACACAGGTTACATAATGATGTTACTTATAAAAGGTTACAGACAAGTACAAGGTAATCAAGGGTTACATTGGGGGTACAGCCCTGGACATACCTAGATAATACCTGGAGAGGGTGGAGGTAGGGATGGGGAGTAGGGTGGGATGGGTAGGGAGAGGGAGAGGATAGACTGTCCGGAGGATGTTGTCATGTCAGGGAGGCCTGACAGGAGAATCCCACAGTGGGATTAATTAGGTGCCTCTACAGCAATGAGCGTCGAAGAGATGGTTCCGGAGGGCGATTTTGAAGGGACCAATTTTGGTATTTATTTTATTTATTGAGAGTCCTGTGTGGAGCTTGTGAGTGTCTGCGAACCAGCTGGTCAGAGTAGAGTATGGCATATGCACTAGCAGGAAGTGCAAGCAGTTGGGTTACCAACATTGTCATTAATACATAGTGAAAGTAGTGAGAGAGGTGTTTTTTTTGGCCCAGTATCGTCAGCAAATACCAGTTCTAGTGGGAACACTGGCAGTGGCAAGTGGAGATTATGTGTTTTTTGAGGGCTGTTTTGAAGGGGCCTAGTCTGGGGATGGAGGTGATGGCCTGGGGTAGAGCACTGTACCAGGATGGTGCTCTATAGGAGAAAGACCGTCGTGCAAGGGTGGTAGTGACCCTGGGAACAGTCCACGTTAATTTATCTGCCGCACGGGTGTTTGTAAAGGTATGTGCCGGATGGAGGGTAGATGAGACACCAGTGGGAGTGAGGCCCAACTGGATTTTTTTAGCCAGAAGACATGTTTGGTAGTTCACTCTTTCGTCCAGGGTGAGGATTTCTGTGAGGTCATACAGGGTGCAGCTGTGGGTATGCCTATCCGCTCCAGCTAGGAGTCTACAGGCTTTATTAATGGATAGATGTATTTTATCTAGTGCTGTGCAGTCAGCGGCTGAGTAGATGGTTAACCCATAGTCTACAAGGGAGAGGACGGAGGAGGTAATTACCATATTTAGGGCCTCTGGAGGTAAGCAGGCTTTGTGTCGAAACAGTAGTCCTGTGCGTATATTTATGGCAGAGGAGACATTACTAATATGAGGGTGGAAAGATAGGCTAGGGTCGAAGGTAATGCCCAGGTATTTATATGTGTAGACCTGTTCCAGTGGGAGGAGGGCTTTGGAAAAGATTGTTAGCTGGGCCTTGTTCTGCCGGTGTGAAAAGAGCATGGCTTTAGTCTTTTTTACATTGACCACAAGTCTGTGGTCAGAGAACCAGTTTTCAACTTGATTGAAGGCAAGTTGTAGGGAGGACTGTAGGGTAGTGGGGTCTGTGTGGGAGGTATACATTACCGCATCATCTGCGTAGAGCAGAAGATTACACGGACAGGAGTTAGGCAGGGTATTCAGGAAGATGCTGAATAGAAGTGGGCCAAGGATGAAGCTTTGGGGTACCCTGAGCGGACTGATAGAGTGGGTGACAGGGTGCTGTGTATCTTCATACATTGGGACCTATCCATGAGGTAACTTGTGAACCAGGCGATAGGTCCCGTGGACAGGCTGGAGTGGCGGAGGGTATTTAGGAGCAGGGCATGGCAGACTGTGTTGAACGCTTCCGACAGGTCAATTAAAACAGCTCCAGTAAGCATTTTTTTTATCTAGGGCATTGTGCAGCGAGTTGGAGAACTCTATGAGGGTAGTGGTTGTGCTGTGTCTGGCTCTAAAACCATGTTGCTCCCTACATAGGATGTTGTGCTTAATTAGGTAGTCTGTGAGTTCGGTGGCAACAATTTTTACCAGAGCTCTCGAGTGGGGTGTGAGTATAGAGATGGGCCTGTAGTTGTTTGGTAATGTGGGGTCCCCACTCTTTAGTATAGGTGTGATGGGGGCTACCTTCCAGTCATTTGGAAATTGCTCTAGGCATAGGGAGAGGTTAAGAAGATCTGTCAAAGGGGAGAGCACCGAGTCAAGTACCATATTAAGGATTCTCATGTCAAATGAGTATTTGCAGTAATTTGAGCCCCCTAGGACTTTTTTAAGGTAGGAACTTGCATGGTAACAACCCTAAAGTAGAGGGGGGGTTAGTCATTGTTGGGTTCTGGCATTTTAGGGGTGGGGTCGAAGAAGTTGTTGGGTAGGACTGCGCTTAGATCTGAGAAGGCTGCATTTAGGCCGCTGGCAATGGTGAGTGGGTCAGTGGCAATACAGTTATTTACCCTAAGTCGGGAGGGTGGGGGCATCCTGGACTTTCCATTCAGTTCTTCCAGGCTGTCCCAGAATAATCTGGCATTCCCCCAGGATGAGGCCAGGGTGGTCTTGTAGTAGTTGGATTTGGCCATTCTAATAGTCCAGGTACACTTGTTGCGAGCCATTTTATAGGCTAGTCAGTCTGTTTGTACACCAGAGGCAACAGCTTTGTACCAGAGGTCATCCCGGTTGTTTAGTAGCTGAAGCAGTGCTGGTGTGATCCAGGGGGCATTTCTTTTTTTGGTTTGGCACTTAGTGAGTGGGGCAAAAGTATCACAGGCATTGTTGAATGTGCTGGTGAAGTAGTCAAGAGCTACATCTATGGTAGGGGTGCGTCTGATGGGAGACCAGTCACACTGGGTAAGATATCTCCTTAGTTTTGTGAGGCCACCAGGTAGGAGCCACCACCGGACAAAGTTGCAAGGTTGGGGTGGTGGCTGCTGACAGGACCAGGTGAAGAGGATTGGGGAGTGGTCGCTTAGTGCTTCAGGGAGTACATTTAGGTTTGTGATTCTATTGGGTCGATTGGTGAGTAGGAGGTCAATTAGGGTGCTGGAGTCATTTCTGGGGTTGACCCTGGTAGGTTGGTTAACTAATTAGGTTAGGTCTAGTGCTGAGGTGGTATCTTTTATAGCAGCAGTCAAGCTAGATAGCCAATTCACATTAAAGTCCCCGACGATAATGTGTTCAGTTTTAGGTGGGAAGCTGGAGATACAGTCAGCCAGGGATTGGCATGCTGATGCTTGGTTTCATGGTGGGATGTACACCACTGTGATGGTTATAGGGGCTCTGGTAGGGTCTGGCATAAGTTTTAGTGTAAGAGCCTGTGCCCTGTGGGACAGTGAGGGAGATGGTAAGCATTGGCATAGAAGGGAGTCTCAGACGCAGAAGGAACACCCCCTCCCTGTTTACCAGCTCTATTGATTCTATATATGCTAAGGCCCAGGAGTGTGATGGAGGAGTCAGGGACCTTCTTTGACAGCCAGGTTTCTGTGAGGGCTAGCACATCTGGTTGGTGTTGCTGAGCCCAGCATTGCAGCTGAGCTAGTTTATTGGGTAAGCTGCAGATATTCAATGCTGCTATACTTAGCCCCTTGCATGGGGCATCAGTACTGGTTGAGATGGGGCCTGTGTTAGGATGAATATTGCCTGACATAAGGAGTAGGAGTGCAAAGATTCTGAGGATGGCTAGCATTCTCTGCTTGTTGATGTTGGGGTGTTGCTTTTTGGCTGGGGTACCTCCTACACATGGGATGGCCAGGGAGATGAGGGTAGGGTAGGAGAGAAATGCAATGGGACATGGGAGGAGGTGTTGCAAGGAGAAAGGTGGGTGGTGAGAGGGAGGGGGGTGAGGTGGAGTAACAGTGACAGGTAGGGTGGGTGGAAGCTGGGGTTGCATCAAAGCGGTGCCAACGGGGTAGATCATAGGCAAAGAAGAGGGGTAGTAAGGAGAGATAGTGATAGGTAGGGTGGGTAGAAGCCGGTGTTGTGTTGCAACACTGCCATTGGTGTAGGTTGCGCATGACAGCCAGAGGACTCTCTGGAGGAGGAAAACAGAGGTGAGGAGTAAAGTGAGCATTTTAATGCTGTTGCTGTGTTAATGGGGGTGACGCCAGGAGAAGATGAGCAACTGGAACATATGGTGTGGTGCAGGGGAGGGCTATAATGGGAGCGTAGGAGGGGGACAGAGAAGGAAGTGAGACTGTGGGACTTACTATGTAAGTGTAAAGTAAGTGGGGAATCTGCGTATGATTTTGTAGTACAATGCTGCCTCTGGTGGAGAGTTGGTATAGGCTGCTGATGGTAAAGTGGGCAGAAAGGTTCTGACTCCTCCTCCTCACTCACGCTATATAATGGAGTCTCGACCAGGGTGGTGTGGCTTTCAGATCCAGCACTCCGGTTTCCGTACCTGCTCGGTGTCTTGAGGGGTGGGGGAAGGAGTCTGTTCTGGCCCTCGCGACCTCCGTGCTGGACCCTCCTGGGATCCTGTGGTCTGGGAGCTGTGGAGAGGCAGGTAACAATTATATTTAAACTGTGTTGGGGGAGGAGTTACAAGCTTTCCTAAGGACTGTAATACTTTACTTAGTAAATTAATCCTAGGTAAGACTTTCCGTGAACAAGCTGAAGTAAAGACTTTTGTGAACAGGCTAAATTAAATGATTATTTAATCCTAAGCAATACTTTCTGTGAACAAGCTCAATTAAATGCTTTAAATACAGTTGCAAGGCTGATCAGTTGGATATATGGCTAACTTGTTGCTTTTAAGCACAATGATATTTCAAACAACTAGGCTGCATTTACTTTTTTTTTTTTCCTCCTTTTTTTTTTTTTAAAGTCCTTAAGGCTCATTTGCACTGGTTCTCTGGTGAGAGAATCTTTAGAGGGAGACTATCTCCTCTCCAATGCAGGGCCGATGTAAATTTAAACATAGAAAAGGCACCAAATAGCACTAGTCTATAATGCGCCATAGTTCTGTGGCTTTCAGAGCCGGCGCTCCGGTTCCCGTACCTGCTCAGTGTCTCGGGGGTGGGGGAAGGCGTCTGTTCTGGCCCTCGCGACCTCCGTGCTGGATCCTCCTGGGATCCTGTGGCCTGGGAGCTGCTCGGTGTCTTAGGGGGTGTGGGAGGGCATCTGTTTTGGCCCTCACGACCTCCGTGCTGGACTCTCCTGGGATCCTGTGGTCTGGGAACTGCTCAGTGTCTTGGGGGGGGAAGGGTGTCTGTTCTGGCCCTCGCGACCTCTGTGCTGGACCCTCCTGGGATCCTGTGGTCTGGGAGCTGCTCGGTGTCTCAGGGAGGGCATCTGTTCTGGTCCTCATGACCTCAGTAAGTGGTATCGCTCGCCTTGAGGACTGGGATGGTGGTCTGGGCCTTGGGTGAGAATAAGGTGTGGACAATCTTCCAGAACTTAGAGGGGTGGTTAATATTGTTCTGAAAGGTGGAGAAAAAGTACTCAATTTATCTCAGTGGTCCTTCACACCATTTCGGAATCTGGTGCTCCGATTATAAATGTAATGTTGCGAAAACCCTTGTTATGTCACTAAACGACTCAGTAGGGATTTCAGCAAAGCCTTTGATACCGCCCCACACAGGAGGCTGATAAGCTGGGTAGGCTAGGCATGGGGGACAGGGTGGTAAACTGGGTTAGAAACTGGCTAACAGACAGGAGGCAGAGGATGGTAGTAAATGAGGTGCAGTCTGGGGAGAGAGGTGTGACCAGTGGAGTGCCTCAGTGTTCGGTCCTAGGGCCAGTCCAGTTCAATGTCTTCACTAGCGACATTGCAGAAGGGCTGGAGGGAAAGGTCTGCCTGTTTGCAGATGACACCAAGATCTGTAATAGAGTGAATACCCCAGAGGGGGTGAAGAAAATGAGTAGGGATCTGGGGAAGCTTTAAAAATGGTCTGAGGACTGGCAACTGAAGAATTCAAAAAAGTGCAAAATTATGCACCTGGGACACAGAAACCCTTGGGAAAACTACAGGATGGGGGGAATTGCTGACAGTCACAGGGGAGGAAAGGGACCTGGGGATTATTATTTCAGATGACCTGAAAATGTCAAAGCAGAGTGCTTAGGCAGCTGGGAGGGCCAGTGTCATGCTGAGGTACATAGGCAGGGGTATCACCAGCAGAAGGAGGGAGGTAGTGATGCCATTATAAAAAACCATGGTCAGACCAAACATGGAATACTGTGTGCAGTTCTGGAGGCCGCACCTTCATAAGGATGTTAACAGGCTGGCGACAGTCCGGAGAAGGGCGACTAAGGTGGTACAGGGCTTGCAACACAAGACTCATGAGGATAGATTAAGGGACCTCATTATATACTTGATGGAAGAGAGGAGGAAAAGAGGGGACATGATAGAAACATTCAAGTACCTCAAGGGTATAAACAAGGTGCAGGGGACAGACATTTTCCAATGCAGGAGGAGCACAAGAACGAGGGGACATGACATGAAATTGGAAGGTGGGAGGTTAAGACGGAATGTGAGTAAGTTCTTCACAGAGAGGGTGGTGGATGCGTGGAATGGTCTGCCTCAGGAGGTGGTGGGAGCGAGCACTGTGGATGGATTCAAGCATGCTTGGGACAGGCATGGGGAACCATAGAGGTACAGCAGCGGGTGGGTTGCAAGCAGTAATCCAGTACAAGGGCTTACGGGCAGACTAGATGGGCCAGGCGGTCCTTATCTGCCAACAATTTCAATGTTTCTATGTAAGTTCAAAAACAATCCGTAACTGATTTAGGGCCGGTCTGGAGCCCTAAGCAGCTTTGGTACTTTGGGATAGATTTTACTAGAGACACTCATTGTATTAAAACATGTAACTTAGACAACCTTTTCGTCTCCATACAACAACACTTGAATTGTTGTGCTCTTCTCCCATTTACATTATGAGGCCAAATTAATATTATTAAAATTATATTCTTCCTCGCCTCCTGTACCCCTTGCTAATATGTTAAATATTTTTCTCCCTGTATACTAATTTAAGAAACTACATGCTATACTCTCTAAATTTATTTGGGGGAATAAGCCAGCCAGACAGGCCTATCTGAAACTAGTGGCTCCATTACTTGCTGGTAGACCCCACCTTCCTCATTTCAGTATTTATTACCTAGCAAGTCAAGCCAGCAAATACGTGCCCTGAGTGGTGCATGTTCCACCGGACACTGGTTCTTCCTACACTCTTCAGTGTCTCCAGATTGAGCACGAGATATTTGCACAGATTGGGATATCACCTATGGCCCTCCTGTATACCCCATTTAAGCACCTACCAAGCAATTTTTTCTAAGCACTTACTTCTCTACGATCACTAACAGTGCACCTTCTACTGTATATCTCGTCTCATTTTGTCTCATCACCTGAAATATTTCAATGTTCAGTCGTAGTTCTGTTGTTAATGAATTGTTGCTGTACCAAGTGATTTTTGTCCATGTAACCTGCATTATTACTATCTGCTGTTTATGATATACTTCTGTGACTATTGTATGTTTTTTTGTAACTGCCCCCTTGGTCGCACCTGGAATCGAGCTTTAGCTCAGTGTGCCTTTCCCAGTTACAAAATGTTTAAATAAATAAAAATAAAAAAATTACTGATCCTATCATCCTTACTTCCCTGAGAGTGCATTCACAGCTTATCTAGATTTTTTCCGGTTAGCTTTCACAAGGATGTCTCTCAACTTATCATCACTAACCCCGGTCTTAAAATAGCAGGGCCAATCCAACCCTTCATCATTCTGTCCCCCTTCAGGGAACTCACAACCTCTTGTCACAGGGCAGTCCTTTTCCTTTCACAACTATACAGGCCACATATCAGTTGCCTTTAAATTCCTGCAAACAACTCATGCCTTAGCTAAGCAAGCACATGGGCCCTGCCTCATGGACACTAGTCTGATGCCATCTGTTAGATGCCTTAATACAGGGTGTTGGTCAATCACATGCCATATTTTTGCTATATACTTACTGTAGCCTCTTATTCGCTGAAATTTATCCACACACTGACAGGAGTTGCCCCTATTGGGAATCTGTCTTCCCTGGCAACCACTTTAACTGAGAAAGGATATGGCTAGATTTGTATACGTACATTAAGAATGATACATTGTATCTGAGCCAGATCTACATTTTTAAATAAGCTCCACTTAACTCCACCCAGTCACAGAACTGCATCTAGTGCAATTATGCACACTTTTACCCATTTGATGTAGTTACATAAAATGGGTAAAAGTGTGCACGATAATTGCACTAGATGCAGTACTGTGCCTTGCACCCTATACTATATACTATGGGAATGTTCCCTAGTACAACCGTTATGGATTAATATTAAACACTGCACTGCCCCAATGCTGGGACTGGACACCTTCTCTCCCCTCAGATTTGTCTTTTAGGTGATTACACAGGAATATTGGTCATGGAACAGAAATATTCCATAGCACTGATTTCACTCACAGTAATGAGATTGGCACTGCAACATTGGTTGGATCAAGACCCCATCACCTACAGTGTACAAGCATTTCTCTTTCATCTGAGCATTGAAAAAAACAGCAGCCAACATTCATAACATCTAAGCATCTTACAATAACCGATGGGGCAAATTGCATGCTTTGTACACTATTCAACATGCCTAGAAGCCTCTAGGTCCAGGTTCAAGTACAACAGTATGTGCGTGATGTCTGTACCTGTTTTCTTATTTTCCTGACTGGTATGCATTTGTATTTGCCTTCACTTCGCCTAAATCATATGTCATTATATTACTTCATGCTCTCACATTATTCATAGGAATTACAGGAATATGTAAGTCGATTAGCCATAAGCCATATTGACTTGTTAACACATCCAGTCTTAAAATGGAGATCTAGAAATTGCTTAAACTGTTCCATATTCCGGCTACCTACTACTTCCTCCTTTAAGGAGTTCCATGGTGCTACTGCTCTTTGATTCAGTCATCTACCTCTAAGCTCCTTCCTATATTTTTCCCCTTTCAATTGCTTATTATGCATCCTGGTCTCCCTAGTATGAATATTCTCCTCCAGACCCACACACTCCCATTTTGATATGCCTTGTGTATCAACCACATATCACCTCTATCTGTTCAGAAGAACATTCACAATTCATTTAATCTCTCTTCATATGTCAGATGCCTAATATTTGCCACCATCTTGGTTGCCTTTCTTTGGACCCCCTCTAATAATGCTACTTCTTGTGCGGCATCCAGAACTGCTCACAGTACTCCAGGTGTGGCCTAATCAGCGCTGTATACAATGGGATTTTTACCCTTCTGTCCCTACTCTTAATGTTACGACTAATAAGCAAGCAATAACACATGACGAGGTATGGGTTACATGCTGATAAGAGAACGCCCAGGGGTGTACTAAGGCACGAGGCTCTTGCGCCAAGTGCCTTATGCCACTGGGCGTGCTCTTATCGGCACATAACCCACACCTTGGAGTGTGTTATTGTGCTTATAAAATGGACAACAGTAAAGCAAATAGGCATTTGTAATTACATTTTTTTTAATTGAAATTTGAAGCATTTAAATAAATTAACACTTTTTCTTTTTAGGGACAAGAAAATAGTCCGTTTTTGCCATTAGAAATCAATGAAGATGTCAGCTTGGTGATGAACATGTGGTCCTTTATAGCCCTTTAAAGTATCGAAAACATTTAAAATTTGGATATTAAACTATGAGTGACAGCATTCACAGTTATTCTGTCACATAGCAGACTTCAGTCGGGATCGCGCATGTCACTGAAGGGCCACCGTAGCCGTACACACTTGGTTCCTGGTTCTGTGGGAGGGTTGCAGTTTTAAAAGCATACCAGTTGTAAAATAAATTTGTTTTGTCTTGATATTCATTGACTAACTTCTTGTGGAAGCTGCAGGAGGCACACTTGGTGCATCGGGGTCGACACTGGGACTTAGCGGCGAAAGCAGTTTTCTTTGCAGCATGCAGGATGCTCGGTGGATGACGGGCAGCTGTTGGGACAGTGGAGATTTAAGTCACAGTTTGTATTTTACGTCGAGAAGCAGAGGTTAGACTTTGTTTTATTAATTATTTTCTGTGATTCACTGTAGTTTGAGCTTTGTTATGGGGGTGGGGGCAGCATAAGATAAATTTGTTTTATGCATGGAGGCTGCCGTTTTCCCACTGTGAGCTGTGCCAGCCTGTGTTTTTGTTTAGGATTGGCACAGCTCAGTGATTTTTTGTTGTAGTAGGGCTCGGGAGTGGAGGGTAGTGCCGGTTGGCTACAATATCTTCTGATAAGGACACGGCTCAAAAGATGTTGTAGCCAATCAGCTTTCAGGATTTCTTCAGCCCATTTTATAAAGCCCAGTATTCTATTGTTCTTGCTTACCACAGCCTTACATTAGTTACTAAAGCTCAGGTTATTTGATACTATTGTCCCCAGATCCTTCTCGTTATCTGATATCAGTGATTCCTTGCCATTTGGACAATATTTAGCTTTTTTATTATTCTGGCCAAAATGCATTATTCTACAATTGTTGTGGTTAAAAGTTGATGTATTCCTTATAGCCCATGTCTCCAAGTTATTAATCTCTATTTGGAAGTTTACAATAGCTTCTTCATTATTAACTATGGCCCCCAATTTTGTGTCATCTGCAAACTTGGCAAGCCATGCCCTGTTGGTGCATTGTATGCTAGAAACAAACACGTTAGTAGCTCTCTGAGCTGCAGTAAACGTGTACCTCTGGAGAGAGGTGGTTCCACATAAATTAAATTTTAAAACTGTATCTGACCTATTTCACCTGTTGTGTTTAATAGGGAGACTATCTCAGGTGTCTTACACTCTGTCAGCAATACAGGGTGTTCTGGGCTACAGGAGGACCTTGGTGTTCTCTGCTACATTTAATAACTGTACTGCAATCTTTATTTTAAAAGGGACACTGTAGTGCCCCACTACAGCACTATATTACAGCTTTGTGCTCTAGTTTTTTAACATTTAAAGCTGTGATTGTTTTTACACCGAGCGCCGAAACTGGATGTAGCTGACTTCCTACTTCTGGTTTCGCGAGTATAACAGGCTTGCGCTAATGAGTGGGGCAAGCGTGCGCAGAGACACGTGCATCTGCAGCATGGTCTGCTGGTGCTGGAATAGGCCCAGTACACATTTTATCTGGCAGCGAATGTACAATCGAATTGAACCTTATGAAACCGCCTAGTATCACAGAAATAGTAAGCAGTGCTCCAATCCATCACTATAGCATTAGGAGTGTTAGGTCCTAAAGTTGGGCTGTTGTTATCAGAGTGTTAGTGTTCTCAGGATTCGGTCTTTACCTAGAAGGGTTGCTTTCTTAAGAATGGCTGCTACCATTAAGACGCTGGATGGTGAGGTGGGATACAAATACAATAACTGTTGTATGTATGCACTAATACCTGACCTACAAAATCAAAACGGCTTTATCTGCTCAAAGTGTGTAGAAAATGCTTCCTTACAGCAGGAGATTTCTCTATTTGACAACAGATTATTGGTCATTGAGACATGCCAAAAACAAATGGCTGGTCGGTTTAAGTCTCTAGAGCCCCACACTACTGTAAATGTCAGTTCTGTTTCTAGTGATGTTTTGAGTAACACCCCTTTAGTTAATGAAAACATAGTTATCCCTGAACAGGTAGGGCTTAATGACTGCATCACTCCTAATGTTAACTTATCGTGCTCCCAGGGTAGTATAATTTACCCGCCCCAGTTGATTCTACTCATTGTAATAGAAAACGCCCAAGAGATTACGACACAAATGATGGCACAGATGATCACTGGTACGAGGTTCAGAGTAAAAGAGCATACAAAAAAGGATGTAAGGCTTCTGCTTTCACTCTAGATACACAAAATAAATTTAGTCCATTAGTAAACCTCATTGAACCAGACTTACCTAGTAATGATACCGCACTGCATTTTCTTGAACCTTTAGACATCCCCATAACAACTGTATCGGGTCCTGCTGTTACTTTAAGGCACCAATAACATTGTTCATGATGATTTGATTGAGATTAAAAAAGATCTAGTAGCAATGGCTAATATACTGGTGGAAATGGGATGTGACATCGGTTTTTCCGAAATTCTCCCAGTCCAAAGAGCATCCTACAAGACTAACCAGAAAATCAAAGCCTATAATGAGTGGCTAAATTTAAGACTGGCCACAGATAAAATAGAGAATAATGTATAGGCAGGTGGTTAGTATGAGAATTTTACACACACCCGAGGTGTGGGATGCCCCATAAACCCCGAGGCGGCCGGTTTCTCGACATCCACACCGAGGTTGTGTAAATTTCATAAATAACCACCTGCCTATTACTTTATTTTATAATTGCTGGTCAGCAATTTTTTCCCACATTGATGCTGCTTGTCTGTGATTCACTGACACACACACACACACACACACACACACACACACTGTCACACAGACTGTCACACACACACACACACACACACACACACACACAGCATCTTTATTAGGAAAAACAGATTGTTCTTTGTTAGGCATCTTTTTCTTTTTTACAACTGTTTCTTCATGCTTTGCTTGTTTTACTTTGACTTGAGTACAACAGCGCTACCTCAGCGCCTGGAGCCGCTCCAGTGCGGTGCTCTGTTTCGGAGGAATTGCTCAGGCTGTACAGGTTATGGGCAGCAGGATCAACCAGATAAGAAGCTTTGGGAAATAAAAAAAGCGATATCTGGTGTGTTGACTCGTCTGGCAGCTCCTCTGTAAAGGACGACGAGCCGCCATGTTTGTTGAGTGTTTAGCCCGCCCATGAGAAGAGGAGAGCCAATCAGGATATGGCTCTAGTTTGATTGAAGTGGCGCGTGTTTAAAATTATAACTGGTTCAGCCTATGGAAAGAATTGCTGACCAGTCTAGACAGAGGTGGCGCGTGTTTGCCGTTATAACTAGCTGAGGTAGTTATAACGGCAAATTACAACTCGGTTTCTCTATGAGAAAAAATTGTGACCAGTAATTATATAGATATAATTGCAGTAACAGAAACTTGGGGTGATCAGAAATCCAACTGGAGTAACATTGGAGACCTGGCTATACTCCCTACATACTAAATAGACAACATAAAAAAGGGGGGGGGAGTAGCCCTTTTTGTTAGGAATTCCTTGCAAACAACAGATATTTCTAAGAAAAAAAAAATGGGATGTCTCACAAAAACTATTTGGATTAAATTGGTTCTAGACAATACAAAATCAATAATCATAGGAACTTACTACCACACCCCTTGTTCCACTTCTAATATACTCGAGGCTGTAATAGGGGAAACAGAAGAAGCTTGTGCATTAGGCAAGATTATTCTGATGGATGATTTGAACTTAGGGGACATATCTTGGAAGAATTACACAGCTTCTTCTGGACAGAGCAGAAAACTAATTAATCTGTGCCAGCAGTGTAACCTTACCCAAAGTATAAACCAACCCACCCGGGGTGGCAATATTCTTGATATAGTTTTACATGAGGCTAGTCTGCAGTTAGACACCATTGACATCCACTCACCTCTGGGAAATAGTGACTATAACACAATTACGTTTACATTAAAAAATTAAGTCCAACACACTACTTCAGAAACAATAGTATACCTCTATGATAGAGTTGATATTACGTCAATTAAATCTGAATTTAATAAAAATGATTGGGATAATATTTTTTATACTTTACCCATTACAGAGAGTTGGGATTTATTTAATCAGACACTAATTAGTCTCAGACAGACACATCCGACACAAAATAAAAAATACTAAAAATCCATATCACCCTAAATGGATGTACAAAACATTACAGAAATGTATCAAAAATAAAAAAAATATGCTCAGTATCTCAAAATACACACCGAAGAAACCTGGAATTCATATATAAGCAGTCAGAGGAAGTGCAAACTAGCAATACGCAAAGCCAAAGCTAAGTGGGAATACAATCTAGCTGCTAATGCCAATAAAAATAACAAAAAAATCATTATACTCATATGTCAATTCACTTAAAAAAACAGTGTGTCAAGTTGGCCCCCTTCAAGGCACAGGGGCCTTCCAATTATCTGCTCCCAGGCTATGGAATGCTCTTCCACTCAACCTCCGGCTGTCTCAGTCTCATTTTGGATTTAAAAGTGAATATCGTCGTTATCTATCCTTAGCTGATGCTTGTACATGCTTTTACCCAACCCGAAGCTCCTGAGACTGACCAGTAATGTCACCCCTGCTCTAATCCAGCTCCAAGACTGTCTTCTCTTCCCCTCCCCATATTTTTCCTTCTCTTTGTAAATACCTTCTTGACTACTAGCTCTCTTCCTTCTCGAACCTTGTTGCTGACCATCCACTGTTGTTTTGCCAATTACCACCCGACCTTCCGTCAGTCTTTCTTGTTATGTTTGAACATTCCTCACATTTCTCTCTATATAACCTTACTATCTTATTAACCTTTTCACTCCACAGGTCGGGTCCGTGGCTTCTGCACTTATTATATATCTTACTGCCATTATCTGTATAATGCTTGCCATTATTTTTTGTTGTTTCTACCCATTGTATTTTTGTAGCACTGCTGTACTGTTCCTCTATTTGTATTATTGTACCCATGTTGCTGTTGTTCAACTGTTCTCTTTTTGTTGTACTCTCCCGGGTTGTGCCTGAAAATAGTCATTTTATGGCTAGTGCACCTACCCGGTTAACAAAAACTAAATAAATAAAACTAAATAAATAAAATATAAAGATATCTTAATAAATTAACCACTTGAAATGGCTAAGATCTTTAATACTAAATTATGTGAAATATTCTAAACTTCTTAACATAAATCTATATCAAATTTATGCTATGACGTACCAGTCATTATAACAGAGGAGAAGATTTCATTAAAATTATCCCCGCAGAAGGGTAAAACTAGCACCTCTTATAGCAGGGCATTATCTATATATGCTGAGTGATTCCCTCAGACATTCTTTGAAGTTATTATTCAACAAATGCCTGGCTTTGAATTTTGTTCTGGATACATGAAAAACAGCTTTTGCCATTCACATTCACAAAAAAGGCCCCAAAAATAGCTGGGAAAATTACAGGCCAATAAGTTTGACTCCCCCTCCCCCCCACCGTGTAACATGTTGGAAAGTCTAATATAGGACATTATCTCCCCAATTGCTGACATTATTAATGATAAACAAGGTTTCAAAAAAGGGCGCAGTTGCATGACTAACTTTTTGTGTTTTTATGAGGAAGTGAGCAACCAGCTAGATCAGAAAATACCGTACGATGTTATCTTTATCGATTTCAGTAAGGCATTTGATGCAATGCCACATTGGGCCTTAATTCATAAACTACATAAACTAAACATCAATAAGAATATTATTAATTACATAGAAACATAGACTTTGATGGCAGATAAGGACCACTTGGCCCACCTAGTCTGCCCATTTCCCTATCTAGAGGATAAGCTGCAGATCCTATTTAACCAACATCCTATTTCTCCTACCCCCCCACAAAAATTGCCTTATGTCTATCCCATGCATTCATTGACAGTACAGAGCAATTTGAGACCGAAGTCCACAAGCTTGCCACTAAAACCTACAAATAACCCTTAATTCCTTTATTAATACAATAATGATCGAACTTTGATTTAAATTCAGATATGGTTTTACTTTCAACCACGTCGCATGGCAATGCATTCTATATCTGTGTTACCCTATTATTAATCCAGTATCTCCTCTTATTTGTATTTGTTTTTTCTTTAATTAACTGATAGCATTCTTGAACTCTCCCACAGTTTTAGATCCCACAATCTGCTCAGAAAGGTTGTTTCATGCATCTACCACCCTCTCTGTGAAAACATACTTCCTCACATTGCCCCTGAGCCGTCCCCCCCCATCTTCAAATTGTGTCCCCTTGTTCTTGCACATCTCTTTTTCTGAAAGATGCTACCCTCTTGGACTTTGTTGATTCTAATGAGGTACTTAAACATTTCTATCATGTCCCCCCTCTCCCTCCTTTCCTCAAATTGATATCAAATTGGTTATCAAATAGGACACAACGTGTATTAATCAATGGCCATTTGTCAGACACTGGATATGTTACCAACGGAGTTCCTCAGGGCTCTGTGCTGGGCCCCTGCCTATTTCAAATTTTCAAAAGTGATTTAACCACAGACTGCTTTTCCTTATCTACAAAATATGCAGATAATGTAAAAATCGGGGGCCCCTGTCAAACTCTGGAACAAACAGATATCATCCAGAGAGATCTTAATATTATAACTCAATGGGTTACCAAATGGCAGATGAAACTGAACCCAGATAAATATAAGGTCATGCACTTTGGTACACAAAATCCCCTAGCTGAATATCAGTTAACCAGTAAAATATTGACCACTGCAACCAGTGAAAAAGATCTTGGAGTGAATATCTCTATGGACTTCCTTCAAACATCCCAGATAAATGAGGCAATTTCCAAATCCAAAAAAGTAATTTGGTCCATCAAATGGCATATAACATCTAAAGATAGGATGGAGTTAATACCCTTGTACAGAGCATATGTCCGGCCACATCTGGAGTACGCCTCACAACTATGGTGGCCATTTAAAAAAAAATCAGAAATCTGTTTATTAGAAAGGGTCCAAAGAAAATATACAAACCATATCAAAGGACTGTATAATGATCTTTATGAATATAGACTCAAATCTCAAGATCTGATGTCACTTGCTACCAGACGACTATGAGGTGATCTCCTTTTCATGAACGAGATCATGCAAAATACCCATCTAATTACCGCACTTGGACATGAGGTTAAAACAATCCATATAATACTAGAGGGCACCCACTTCAGTTATATGGTAAGACATTCAATTTGATGGCAAGAAAATATTTCTATACTTTACAAACTATAAATCCTAGGAATTCACTGCCTATTGACGTAATTACTAGCCGTTCAAAAACAATGTTCAAATATCGCGTGGATACGTATATACTATCAGGCAATTTATTTTTTTTTAAACTTTATGTTTATTGTTATGACAAAAACATACAGTTTCAATCTCTTACAGTGGATATTACATTTTACTTCTGAGAGGGCGCCACTCCTTATAACACCTTTAATATATCCATCCACAGTAATATGGTACATCATTGGAGAGGTTCCATATAGTATACAGAAACATAAATATAAACATTTTAGACTGTGTAATGAGCCCAGGAGATGCATAGCATTATATAGTAAAATCAAAGTCTTGAGTCCCAGAGTCCGTTCCCTTCAAAGAGGAACAGGCAAAGTTCACTATGCTTTTCCTAAGTATATGCACTAAATGTGCCATCCCAAATGAAGATAACGATAGCTCCTTTTCCCCAAAGCTCACTTTAAACATAGGTATGGCTATATTCAAGCCGTATAATATGATTCAATAAATTGAGTACTTTAAGCCATCGAGTAAGTTCCCTCATTCACTTAAAAAGAAAAAGGTGCTTTAAATTCAAATTCCTTTAACTGAGCCTATAAGATACTTGTAACAGGCAACTGAATAAAGATTCAAACAGAAGGTTTAAATGAGCATGCCCTCTTAATAGAGCAGGGGAAGTTATAGCCAACAAACATTTTCAGCATTTCCTCTGTAGTCTCCAATTATATCCCCCATTATAACTTTTAATAATAAAGAGAAAGGAATCGAACTAACATTAGCTAGATAGTTTTTGATGATCTATTCATTTCACTTCCCAAACATATATATTAAGCCATTCAAAATAGTACTTTACAGTTCTTTTCAGGTGTGTTCTTCCTCCTCGGAGGATTCTTCTGGAGAGTTGATTTTCGATCTTCTGGCAGTATTTCGCTGACATCACTTCATGATTTCAGCTGGGTCTGAAAAAACGTAGACTCGGCCTCTATGCACTATCCGGAGTCGGGCTGGGAAGACAAGGCCATGTGGGATCCCCGACTCTCTCAGCAATGCTCTGGCACAATCAGATTTCTTGCGCTTTTGGCGCATCTCAAAGCCCAAATCAGGTAACAACCTTATCTGCCGTCCTTCGTGGAGTAGCATTTTCTTTTGCCTGGCCATAGTAAGGAGGTAATCTCTGGATCCCACTCCGTCGGTAACGACCACCACAGTTCTTGGGGCTTCTGGATCGTCGGGGCTGCTTCTCGATGCAACTCGGTAGGCCTTTTGGAAGTGCTTCACCGTGGGGGCTATCTCTTCGTCTAATTGCTGTATCAACCACTCCTGTACAAATAGCAACAAGTGATCACCTTCGGCTTCTTCTGCCATTCCTAGAATCCGCAGGTTCTGTGCTCGAGCTTGGTTCTCTAAGGTCTCTAATCTACTTTTGAGGTGTGTATTTTCTTTGATGATCTGTGAGACTGCACCCATTGCTGCGTCTGCCCTTTTAATGGCTTCATGGGATGCTAGGGTAATCGATTCCACCGATGAGTCAACAGTAGCTACTCTGTTTGTGAGGGTATCGAATTTATTTGATAATCCGGTAACTGATGCTATCAGTCTATTAAGTTTTACTCCCACCGTTTGTAAGGTTTCTTCAGCGGGAGTATCATCCTGTATTGTGTCCCAGTCTTGTATAGCCCTCATGGTTGGAGTTGCAGGATTTGTTTTTTGTTTAGCTCCATCCCCCATCACTCTAACTTTACGAGGGTTGCCCATATTGTTGCTTAAGTCTTTCTTTCTTAGTTTCAGACAATAAAGATGCACTTTATTCTGTTTTATATTCAAACTGCAAGTAAAAATGGAGACAGTGAGGCAGAGCCATCTCTTCATGCGTCCATTTTTCTCAGGCTCCACAGTGCCCCCTACTATCAGGCAATTTGATTAACTATTACTAATTATATAAAGAGCACCTTTGGGCCCTTAAGCCCCCTTGGTCTTTCCGAACCTTAGTATGAACATTAAACAAAGCAGGTCCCAAAACTGACCCCTGGGGCACTCTGTCACAAACCCACTCCCAAGGACCAGGTCCACTGAGCTCACAGCACCCACTCCTAAGTGCTTGATGGAGGGGACCGGAATACCCTCCACGTGTCCATCTAGAATGCTCGCTGAGTTCACAACTGAACACTCGCCATGAAGTCCCAGGGCATCCTCTCTAATCTGGGTAAGGGCAAAATACAGTTTCAAGTCTGTAGCAGCGTGAGAACACTCCTTGGTTGCTGTACTGGGGGGAGGGGAGCACGCATTATGAGATCTTTGGGATTTGCCCTTGTAAACCTGATTGTGTTCTCTCCCGCCTAGTTCCCCCTTTTCAGATTCCTCCCGAGACCTATATATCTCCCCTATTTATGGCATCCAGATTTTCCCTTACAGGATCCTATTTTTGGTAGTGATGGTGACACCTTGCATTAACCAGGTCGGTCTCAGAACTGAATAAACCTTTTACCTTTACACACACAAATCACTCACAGAAGCAAAATGCTTTTACTAAATCTAAATAATTATCATACAGAATTCACAAACAAAAGATTTCAGAAAGCTGGTTGCAGAACAACAAAACAAAAGCTGGTATTATACACAAAAAATCACACTATAAACGTTTAACTGTCTAGTTTCTACCTAGTTCATGGATAATTAAAGACCAGAAAAATAAATGAGTTTTCAAAGACTCAGTTCTCTCTTGCATTCACTGGTCCTTAGTCTGTTTTCTCTTGGGTGTCAGAAGAGTGTCCACAAGATAAGTATGAATAGATAGGCCTGTCAATACAGAGCAAAGGCCAATGGCACATTCATAAGGCAGAAAAAGAAATGGGCAGACTGGATGGGCCTTGTGGTCTTTATCTGCTGTCAACTTCTATGTTTCTATGTAAAATGCAATACAATGCCCTTCTCTTTGGAGAGGTTTATATACCTGGGCCCTCAGTCTGTAAAAACCCTCTCTGGTTTTTAGCTGGTGGCTTTATTTTTTAGGCCAGCAGGGGTCTCTCTTGCTGTTTCCCAGTTTTAAGGGAATCAATATTATCATAGAATAATAGAAGCTTGTTTGCAGAAAAGGACCATACCTTCCCATTTAGTTTGCCCTTTTCCCCCCCAACTCCTCCCCCTTCCTTCCAGCCCCCACCTCCCCCATATGCTCGTCCCATGCCCACTTGAATTCTTCCACCAATTTAGCCCCCACCACTCCATCTGGTAGCCTGTTCTAGGGCTCAACCACCCTCTCTGTGAAGAAATGCCCTCTCACATTGCCCCTGTATCTTTTTTCTTGTAGTCTGAGGCTGTGCCCATTAGTTTTGACCCCCTCCTTTCTCTTATGTAAACCTTCTTCTCCCACTTTATTGAGCCCCTTTATGCATTTAAAAATTTCAGTCATGTCTCCCCTTTCCCTCCTTGTCTTCAGCTGTACAGATCCAGCTCCTTACACCTCTGCTCGTATGACTTTCCCTCCATACCCTGCACCATCTTGATTGCCCTTCTCTGAACCCTCTCCAATGCATCTATATCCTTGCGGAGATGTGGCCTCCAGAACTGAACCCCATACTCCAGGTGCGGCCTCACCATGGCTTTGTAAGGGGGCATTATTACCTTCCTCTTTCTCCTAATAATGCCCCTGCCTGTGCTTGCCAGCATTCCATTGGCCTTTCCCGGCGTCCTGCTACATTAGATTCCTACCTTAAGGTTTGAGGAGACTATGATCCCCAGATCCTGCTCCTGTTCTGTTACTTTAATTTTCTCCTCACCTAGGGTGTACCCTACTCTTCTGTTCCTACTCCCCACGGGCATCACAGCGCACTTCTTGGCATTACATTTCAGCTGCCATATCCCAGACCATTTTTCAACCATCTTTACATCCTCCCTCATGTCCTCCACATCCCCTGGGGTGTCCACCTTATTGCATATTTTCATATCATCAGTAAACAGGTACACCCTCCCCCTCAAACCCTCAGCAGTATCACTGATGTAGCTGTTGAAGACAAGCAGACCCAAAACTGACCCCTGTGGCACTCCACTCTTCCCCTCGCTGTCCCAGAGTGCACCCCCTTTAGCATCACCCTCTGAGTTCTTTCTGACAGCCAGGCCTCCACCTAGCTTGTTATTTTCCCACCCAACCCAAGGCTTTCCATCTTGCTCACCAGCCTCCTATGGGGACAGTGTCAAAGGCCTTACAGGAGATAGGCCATGTCCACTGCCCCCCCGGTGAATCAGGTTTGTCTGGCAAGACTTCCCCTTCGTGAAGCCATACTGTCTGCTGTCCTGCAAGCCACTCTCCTCCAGGTAATCCACCACCCTCTCCTTGATTAATGCCTCTATTACCTTCCCCACCACTAACATAAGGCTGACAGGTCGGTATTTCTCCTTCACCTCCTTACTAACTTCCTTGTGTAAAGGCACATCTTCCCTCTTCCAGTCCTCCTGCACTCTCCCCATATCCAGGGACAAGTTGAAGCGCCTTGTCAAGGGTACGGCCAACTCCTCCTTCAATTTCCTGATCACCCTGGGGTGTAACAAGAGGTCACAGGTGTAAGCTGGAAGGGGGCAGGCTTAGAGGGGAGAGGAGATGTTATTTCACTGAAAGGGTGGTGGAGCCATGGAATGCACTGCCCAGGGAGCTGGTAGAGGTGGAGACTGTGGACGGGTTTAAGAGGGGATGGAGTAGGTACAAGGGGAAGGTAAATCTGACCAGGCCCAATACAGGTGGAACATCTGGGACTGGGGACAGTATAACCCAAGGGGGAGAGGAACACACCAAAATCAGCCCTCAGTGTGGGCAATGAAAATTGAGCAGACTCGAGAGACTGTTAGGCCTATTCTGCTGGCATTTTAGTATGTTAGTAACCCATCAGGCTCCATTGCCTTGTCCACCCTCAATCTATCTAGCTCTGCCCTAACCCTATACACAGTGAATGGGCTCAGATCCACCCATTTGCCCTCCTTCCCATTCGACTTTAGCTCAGGTCCCCTACCATCCTCCTCCTCCTCCGTGAATACCGAGCTAAAGTACTTATAACTCTGCTTTTTCACAGTCCCTTTCCAATTTTATTTCTCCCTCCCCCTCAGCCTAGTAATCCACTGCCTTGCCCTTCTCTTCTCCCTCACATATCTGAAAAAGGTTTTATCCCCCTTTTGGCCTTTCATTCTATTTTCTCCTCAGTATCTGCTTTGGCCCTTATCTTCTTCCCTGCCATACACCTCTTTTCCCTATACTGTTCCTTATCTTCCTCGTTGAGCGTTCTCTTGAAATTTCTGAAAGTCCTCCTCCTTTCCTTGACTGACCCGCAACCTCCTTTGTAAACCAAAGGTGTCTCCTCCCCTTTTGCTCTTTCTAACCTTTTTTATGCACATTTCCACAACTTTCAGTATCCCTGTCTTGATAACTTGTCAGAACTCCTCCACTACCCCTATATTCTCTGTACCCGCCATTGTCTCCCTTACTATCTTTCTCATCTTGTCAAAATCTGTGCGTCTGAAGTCCATGACTGTAGTACTGGTTTTACTTGTCTCCCTCCCTGCCTTGACCCTGAACATTACCATGCTGTGGTCTCTGTTGCCCAAGGCTTCTCCCACCTGCACCTCCTCCACACTCTTCCCCATTTGTCAAGACCACATCCAGCACGTTGTTGCCCCTTGGCTCCCTGACTAGCTGTTGAAGGAATACCTCCTGAAGCATAGCTAGTATGTCCCTGCTCCTTGACAATGCTGCTTCCGGGATTTCCCAGTCTACATATGGGAGGTTTAGGTCCCCTACCAGCAGTAGCTCTCCTTTTAGAGCCAGCCTTGTGACTGCCTGAATTAACTGTTGATCAGCCTCCTACACTTGCATAGGTGGCCTGTATACCACCATTTACAAGGATTCTCCCGTCATCCTGCCTAGCATTACCCACAGTAGCTCAGTCTCCCCATCCTCCTCTTGTCCTTCAGTTACACTTATGTCTTCCCTGATGCATAAAGCAACTCTTCCCCCTTCTTACCCTCCCTATCCCTTCTGAACAGTCTGTTACCTGGGATAGTTGTTTCCCAAGTGTGCAGCTCTGTCCACCAGGTCTCGCTTATAGCTACTATATCTAGTCCTTTGTCCCCCATGATGGCCTCCAAGTCCACCCCCTTATTTGCCAAGCTCCTGATGTTGTCTACTAAGCCTTTCCACTGTGTTCCCTCTCCATCCCCCTTCTCTATTCTCCCTCATGCCCAGTATTTTAGCACTATCCTGGGGGGAGGCTGGTAGCCCCCCATTTCTCCTGCCTTGTGGTGCAGATATTTCCCACCCTCCCCCAATCTAGTTTAAATTGTAGGTTTCTTATATGAACTCTTGTAATTTCTTTTTTAGTACTGCTGCATCCTCACTATTCAGGTGCAGTCTGTCTGGGGCAAATAGGCTCTCATCCCCCACGTGGATCCCCAGTCCCCTACAAACCCATACCCCATTTGCTTGCACCAGCCACTCACTGAACTCCTTAATCCTCAGCCTCTTATCAGTACTTGCCTTTGGTATTGGCCACACCTCAGAGAAAGCCACTGATGTGAACCCCAACTGCTGCAGTGTCTAGCAAGTGCTCTAAATCTTGCCTGTACCTCCAACAGGCTTTTTCCCGCCAGATCATTTGTTCACAGGTGAAACATCAGGTGTGTTTTCTTATCCTGCTGTTTCCCCCTTGAGGGGATAAAGTGAATGATCTCTGCTGCCGTCATGCCTGGCAGATGCTCAACCCATACTGTGCTACTCTTGCCCCCCCTTCCCCCATCTAATTCCTTTTATTATAGAGTACCCAAAAAGTAGGACCCTGTTCTCCATCATCTTCTGTTTGCATTTCTCTTCTATCCTTCTCCCAACCCCTTCCATTTCATTCCCCACCCTATTCTCACTATCCTCTTTGCCAGTTTTATCTCCTGGTGTACAGTCTTCCCCCTGCGCTCCCCTAGCTCCATGCTCCCTGCAGGCATTTACTGCTAGGCTGCCCATACCTCTCAACCTCCTGCCTCATAAATCAGGGACAAGGTTTAAAAAAATTAGGGGCGAAGGGCCAAAATCAGGGACACTTCTTCAAAATTGGAGATATACACTCAGGAAGCCTTTTAGAATAAAGGGCTTAGTGCAAAATGCATTTTCTAAAGAAGAACAAGTCTGTATCTTTAATGTTTGACATTAGTTTATGCTTATAACCCCAGCTGTTTGGCTACAGAAACACAATTTTTAGGAGGGACAGAGTAAAATTTTGAGGCAAAATCGGGGACGTCCCTGAAAATCAGGGACAGTTGAGAGGTATGAGGCTGCCCACCTGTGCCCCACCATCTGCAAGTTTTTTTTCCTTCCCCTTTGATTTGCCCCTAGCTGTGCCTTGCTTGAATTTCCTGGAGAACTTTCCCCATTCCAAGCCCCGTCTAGCCCTAGCCTTTTTGAACCTGAGCTCCATCTCCTCCCCCTTTTGGATTTGCCCTTTATGGGGTGTGTGTTCACCCCTGCACTCCTAACCCTATGTTTACTACCCTCCTTGTTCTTTCCTGAAAGGGCATCCCCTTTTTCAATTTTCCTCCATGCTTGCTTCTCCTATGTCCCCTGGATACTCCTCAACTCTACTTTCCTGATTTTCTCCCCCATTTAGTACCCCTAGTGGAGCATATCTGTTTTTCTGCTCCAAGTCCACTGCCTGTATCCACCTGGCTGGGACTCCACTCCTTGCTTCCTCCTCCCTTGCCCTCTGTGTGTGGTTTGGACCTTTATTCTTAACCTCCTGCTATTTCCTCTGGTTTCCCTTGCCGCCTCTATTTGGGATTCATGTAGCCCCACTAGAGCCATACTTAACTCTTTCTACCCTGCTTCCATATTCCCTTATTTTCTGCCACTCCCCATGGCATCCTCCCCTGCCTATTTCTGTATTTTCTCCTTGTCCCCTTATAGCTCCCCTTTTAACTGTTCCTTGTCCCCCTACAACTCCCCTTCTAATCTCTATTACTCCCTCAGCAGAGCCCCTCCTGTCCTCCATTATACCCCCTCCCTTTCCCTGTTTGTTATTAGAGTTCTTACAGTCCCGATATCCTTTGATCTTTCCCCATTCTTCCTGACTTAATAAAATGTAAATATACAGTACCATGACAGTTCCAGGAACTTAAGTAATTTACTCGAAGTGTAAGTTTTTGTGATTGGGCGAGATGGTTTATCCCATCATGAGATTTTATCACACCTGTGTCCTTATAATTGGCTAACCAGGGATATAACAGTACCAGTGCCTGAACAGGAGCTAGATATTGTCTCGGTGTTTAACAACTGTCTGACTGAGATACGGAACTGGATGAGTGCTAGCTGGCGGAGGTTGAACTCAGAAAAAATGGAGGTGTTGGTTGTGGACTGGCCAGAGTATAGGGAGGACAACTCACTGGAATAACACTTGGGGGACCTCCAGTATATGCTTCAAGCTAGGTCTGAAATCCTGGCATGCTCTTAGATGAAGGCTTGACCTTAAAATCTCAGGTCTCTGCAGTGGTGAAATCTGATTTTTATCATCTTAAGAAACATCGCCAGGGTGAAGCACCTGGTCCCGGCTGAAGATCTTACCACACTGGTCCACACCTTTGTCACCAGCCAGCTTAACTACTGCAACGCCCTTTACCCAGGGCTACCGGGGGTAGATATCCGCTGATTGCAGCTGGTGCAGAACGCGATGGCCAGGTTGTTAACTGGAACTTTTAAATCAAGCCATATTAACACCTGTGCTGCGCGAACTGAACTGGCTGCCAGTACAGCAGTGGATAACCTTCAAGGTCACGTTGCTGACCTACAAAACCCTACATGGCCAGGGACCCCATTACCAGCAAGACCTTCTGTATCCCTACTGCCCCTCCCGTGCACTCCAATCCTCTGACGAGGGATTGCTAGATTCCCAGGGTACAGCTAAAAACATCTGGCATGTGATCTTTTGTCTTTATGGCTCCTTCCCTGTGGAATTCTCCACCTCACCAGGTACCAGATAGCCTGACCATCAAGGGTTTTAAAGCTAACCTTAAAATACATCTTTTTCTTCAAGTTTTTAATGGTACATGATTTCCTGCTAGTTATGGATCTGTATTACCTTGTTTGTGATGTTGAATTTTTTTATGGATATTGTTCAGGCGCCCTGAGCTCTAGAAGGGCACCTTTTTATAAATAAAATGATGATGATACATCCTTTTGAAATGGGATAGTACAGTTACGTAAAAACTTACTGTAACAGCAGATCTTCGAGAGAAGCTCTTGCAGTAGGTATTCACAGATAGGACTAAGCTGCCAGGCATCAGGACCCCATGGAAAACTTCTAGCTAGCAGTCTCTGGCAGGGGACCACACCCGCATCAGGTGACCGGCATCAGACAACGTCAGTGTAAAGGAGTGGTCCCCCACACCCACTTTCCAGTTCTTTCCCACAAAAGGCCAAAAGAGGCACGGTGAGAGAAGAGGATACACCCCCATGGAAATAAAGCAAAGAGACTTAGGGGGACGGCGGGCAAGAAGGTAATACCTATTGCAAAAGCCTCTCTCTAAGATCTACTGTTATGGTAAGTTCTTACGTAACTGTACTACCTTACTTTGAGAGGGCTCTTGCAGTAGGTATTCATAGATAGGACAGAATCCCAAGCAGTCTGGAACAAGACAAAACCGGGAGGAGGATCGTCATCCACAATATAACCTCAGGGTTGAGCAGATCTCAAGAAAGGAGGCCCTGCAGAACAGCCAACCCGAAACCTACTCTACGGTGAAAGGCAATGTCCAAACTGTAGTGTTTCATGAAGGTATGGACCGAAGTCCAAGTTGCAACTGCGCAAATGTCTGCCACTGACACATTCCTGAAACAAGCAGCAGAGGCAGCTACTCCTCTGGTGGAGTGAACTTTGACCTGACCCGGAAGGGTCTTATTGTACTTGTCACAACAGAAAGTGATACAATTGGCCAACCACTTGGAAAGGCATTGCTTGGAAACAGCATTACCTTCCCTTTTGTGAGCGAAGGACACAAAAAGCTGATCAGTTTTCCTGAGATCCATAGTCCGACTGGTGTAGTATCTCAGGATCCTGTGAACATCCAGAGTATGTAAGAGGTACTCCCCTTGATTGAAGTGTTGCATAAAGAAAGCTGGTAACTCTATGGATTGATTCAGCATAGATTCAGCTACCACCTTAGGGAGAAACTTAGGGTTGGTGCGCAAGGCCATTCGTTCATTGTGGAAAATCAAATACGGGATTTTGCACATCAAGGCTTGGAGCTCGGAAATACGCCGAGCAGAGGTGATGGCCACTAGAAAGAGTGTCTTCCACGAAAGGAACTTTAAGTCTACTTCCACTGCAGGTTTGAATGGAAGCAGTGTAAGCTTCTCCAGGATAAAGTTCAAGTCCCATGGACAGGCAGGATTGCGGATGGGGGGGGTTTCAGGTGGAGAACCCCTTTGAGAAAAGTCTTAGAGACTTCCAACTGAGCAAAGGTCCTATCTCCACAGGGAATGTGGTAGGCTGAAATAACTGCAATATGAACTTTTAAAGAGGAATGGCTGAGACCCAGGTTGAAGAGGTGACGCATGTAATCCAGGACTTTGTTGACTGGGCATGAAGAAAAAATTACTCACCTTAGTAATTGTGTTTCTTCTAATGGAGTCTTGCTGTATTCTGACAGATGCAGTGATCCCCAACCTTTAAACTGCCCCGGAGAAGAAAGCGTTAACTTTCTATGCAGGGCATAGAATGCTGAGCTCGAGCTCGACTGCAGTCTCTGTCTGGAGTGTTTCAAACTCAAACCATCAAATTCTTACGAGCCCAACTAACTAAAAATTCTATGTGGAAATTGTAAAATTCCTGCTAGCCAACTGGCAGTAAAAAGTTTTGGATTCCCAAGGAAGACTCAAGTCAGGAAACACAAAAACCAAAAAACAATCTAATACAAATAACAGTAATAATCAACACCCAAACAAAAAAGGAGGAGGGTGTAAACAAGAGCACCCTGCAACACTGCACCTGCCCACCCACTTCCCAAAAACAGGTTCTGAGAGGGGAGGCAGGGATGGAGGTCAGAATACAGCAAGACTCCATTAGAAGAAACACAATTACTAAGGTGAGTAATTTTTTCTTCAAACAAAATGAAGTCTTGCTGTATTCTGACAGATGCAGACTACCAAGCAGTACCTCCATGAAGGAGGGACAGAACCTACTTTGGGGATAGGCTCTGAAGTACTGTTGTGCCGAACCGAGCATCACTCCTAGCCTGGATATCCAGAGAGTAATGCTTGGTAAAGGTATGGACTGTTTTCCAGGTGGCTGCTTGACAAATTTCTAAGCGAGGGATATCCCTGGCAGCAGCCAGTGAAGCAGCTGTACCTCTTGTGGAATGAGCCCTCAGGCCTGAGGGTGGAGTTTTTCCCAGTTTTTCATAGCAGAATTGTATACAAGACACAATCCACCTGGCAACAGATCTCTTGGTGACAGGTTTGCCCTTTCCCACTTCTCCATAAGTGAGGAACAAATGGAGGGAGTCAAACCTGTGACCCTTGGTATGCTCTATGTAGTAACTACGGGCTCTTTTAACATCTAAACTGTGTAGCCTCCTCTCTCCCGAGGAACAATGATCAGTGAAGAAAACAGAAAGAGACATAGACTGGTTTAAATGTAAGTTTGAAACCACTTTGGGCAAGAACCTTCTATGGGTTCCAAGGACCACTTTATCCCTGTGAAAGGAGATAAAATCAGGTTCCACTGACAGGGCTTGCAACTCACTGATATGCCTGGCAAAGGTAATGGCTACTAAGAACACAGTTTTCCAAGTCAAGTACTTAAGCTCTGCTGAAGATATAGGCTCAAAAGGCGGTTGCATAAGTTGAGCAATGCAAACATTCAAATCCCAGGCAGGGGCAGGGTCTCTAAAAAGAGGACTGGTGTGAAGCAATCCTTTAAAAAATTTACAGAAGACAAGATGAGAAGATAGTGAGGAAGACTTCCCCACAGACAAAAGCAGAAACAGCTGACAAGTGTACCTTGAGAGTAGCTGGTCATGCTCTAGCCATTAAGATGGACCATATAATCCAGAACCGTAGGCAATCCAGCAGTATCTGGAGAAATATGCTTCTTAGAACACCAAATGCTGAATCTCTTCCATTTGGAGTTATGTGTCTTTCTGGTGAAGGGCTTTCGAGAAGTTTTGAGAATATCCAGAACCCCTTGGGAAAGTTGCAGATCTGCAAACTCTAACTCTTCAAGAGCCATGCCTTGAGATTGAGAGACTGAAGATTAGGGTACCAAATCCTCCCCTGAGAGGATGTTAACAGGTTGTAATTCCTGGGAACAGACATGGGAAGACGGACTGCTAACGACAGCAACAGGAGGTACCAGGGCTGTCTGGCCCAATCTGGAGCAATCAGAATCACTTTGCAAGGTTTAGACCTTATCTTGACTAAAACTTTGAACAGGAGTGGGAAGGGGGGAAGGCATACAGAAACCTCCCTTCCCAATTCAGAATCAGGGTGTCCAGGGGGACTGAGCTCAAGACTGGAGGTCTGCAAAAAAAGAGAGGGAGTTGGTGATTGTCTGGGCATGCAAAGAGATCTATCTCTGGAGTGCCCCACCTTGAAAAAATCACTTTCAACACCTGAGGGACCAGGGACCATTCGTGATGGCCCTGAGAGATCCTGCTCAGTGCATCTGCTAGCACATTGTCCCTCCCTGGAAGGGGAACTGCTACCAGAGAGGTTTGCAGGGAATAAGCCAGGGACCACAACTTCATGGCTTCCGTGCACAAGGCCGTGAACTGAGTGCCTCCCTGCTTGTTGATGTACCACATGGTGGTGGCGTTGTCTGTTCTGACCTGAACCACCTTGTTCTGTACTGACTAAGAGAAAGCTTTTAGGGACAGAAAAACTGCCCTGAGCTCTAGGAGACTGATATGGAGAAGGGATTCTTGGGGGGACCACAGCCCCATGGCAGTGAGGGACCCCAGATGGGCTCCCCACCCAGAAGAGAAGCGTCTGTGGTAAGGACCACTAAACAAGGCTGAGCAGCAAAAGGAACACCTTATCTTAAATTGTCCTGATCCTGCCACCATTGGAGGGCTTGGATCAAGGTCAGAGTCACTGGGATCAGTTTGGTAAGGGAAACCTTCCTCTGAGACCAAAAAGCTCTCAGGTGGAACTGAATATCCCTCATCTGGAATCTTGCCCCTTGGACCACTGCTGTTGAAGCTGCCATGTGGCCCAAGAGCTGGAGGAAATGCCTTGCTGGTCGAGATACCTGAAGGCTGAAGGAAGAGGCTAGTTCCATCAGAACCCTTGCCCTTTCTAGAGGAAGAAAGGCTCTTGCTCTGAGTATGTCCAGTTCTGCCCCTATAAAGGTAAGAAGCTGGACTGGTCCGAGAACTGACTTGGAAAGGTTGAGAAGAAATCCTAGAGAAGTGAGCACTTGCTGGGTTGCTTGTAGGTGAGACTTGACTTGGTCTGGAGACTGGCCTACTATTAACCAATCGTCCAGATATGGGAAAATGGAAATCTTTTGCCTTCTTAGAAAGCCAACTACTACTGCCAGGCACTTTGTGAAAACCCTTGGGGCTGAGGTTAGGCCAAAGGGCATTGCTCTGAACTGATAGTGGCCTGAGGGCAACTCGAACCTGAGGTACTTTCTATGGGAGCACCTGATGGGAATGTGAAAGTAGTCATCTTTGAGGCCCAGGGAGGCTAACCAGTCCCCTGGCCTTAGAGAGGGAAGGATTATTCCCTGAGTTACCATCTTGAACTTCGGTTTTAAAAGATGTTTGTTTAGATATCTTAAGTCTAGGATGGGTCGCCACTCCCCTGTCTTTTTTGGGGTCAGGAAGTACCTGGAGTACAGTCCTTTGCCCCAGTGTAGGGTAGGTACTCTCTCTACGGCTCTTAAGGCTAGAAGAGAAGAAACCTCTGCCTCTAAGGCAAGGGTTTCCGAGAGATTTGCAGGTGGAAAAGATCTGGCTCTCATCTTTGGGAATTTTCTGAAGCTGAAAACCAGTCCCTGGCTTACTACTTCCAGGACCCACTTGTCTGATGTAATAGACATCCAGTCATGGACAAAGTGAGCCAGCCTGCCCCCTACTGGAATAGGAGAGTCGACCCGGGCAGGCCCATCAGGGTGTCTGCTTGGCAGGGGCTTTAGGCTGAGGAGTGGATGCAGCCCTGCTCAAACCCCTTCTGCCTCTCCCTCTGAAGAACCCCCTCTGCGAAAAGGAAGAAGAGGTCTGTGCTTAGTAAAAAGGCCTTTGAAAAGGCCTGCCCCTAGACTGCTGCCTTTGAGGAGTTGCCTGCCTCTCCTTGGCCTGAGCACTCCTGTAAGTGGTCCTGTACTTATCCATTTTCTTCATGTAATTCTCTGTCTGCTCCCCAAACAGAGAATTACCCACTACAGGAAAATCCATGGCCTTAGCCTGGGTATCCTGTGAGAGGCTACTACAGCTGAGCCAAGCCATTCTCCGAAGAGCCACAGATGTAGCCATGACTCTTGATAACACATCATTAGAGTCCACAGCAGCATGAAACTGAACTTTAGATGCCTCAATCCCATCTGCAGCCACCACCTCCAGCTCCTTGGCTAGCTGGGGGGAGGCCTGTTTAGCCAGTGCCAATACAGTGTCCCACCTGGACTTCTGGTACCTGGCTGTATAGACCATATAATTCGCCTGCCTGAGTCCCAAGGAAGATGCCATGTACTGTTTCTTTGCCATGGCATCAATCTTCCTAGAGTACTTGTCTGGGGGGGGTGTGAAGCCAAGGGAATATTTGCCTCGTCATAGGCAGCAGCCTGCACTACCACAACATGGCTGCACTGCTGGTATAAGAACTCCATGTCTGAGCCTGAAAGTGTATACCTCTTGTCCATTCTTCTATCCACAGGAGGTATAGTGTTAGGAGACTTTAGGATTTTCCCAAAGGATTTGTGGAGGGGAATAGACAGTCTCCTGGACTCTAGGATGTCCATCATTTCTACATAATCAGGCTCCTCTTGATCCTCCACAGCCTTCTCCATAAGAAGCTGGAGGGTTTTAGCCACCTTTCTGTAGAACATAAAGTGAGAAGTGGACTCAGAAAGCCTAGGATGGGAAACACCCGAAGGTCTGTCTGGGGAGATGTCCGGTTCCACAGGCACATCCAGACCATCACTTTCACCATCATCATCCTAAAATTCCCCTTCTTCTTCAAACTCCGGTTCATAAAAATCTTCAAGGGTATAATCTTGAACCAGTGGAACCAACTGAACCGAACTCCTGCCAGAAGGAGCTGGATCGGTAGGAACCGGGTGGAGCGATTCCACAATCTGAATCACTCTGGCTATCTCTTCGGGGGTCGGAACATGAACCTCTGGATCCAAACAGGACGATTTATCTTTGCGTTTTCTTTTTATCGGAACCGATCCCTCGGAATCGGCTCTCCTTTTGCCCAAAGAAGTATCGCCCTGGTCAGAAGGCACTCCTTCTGGTTCGGTCGGAACTGAACCGGGCTGGCCATCCGGGTCAGCGGACTTCACGGCCTCCTTTTCCCTCAGTCTACCTAATCTCTTCTCAAGGGTAGATTTGGGAAAATCTTTACATATTTGGCAGTCTGAATCGAGGTGGTCAAACCTCAGACAATAAACACAGGTGGTGTGGGGATCGGCCTTAGCAAAGACCTCCCCATAATCACTGCAGTGTTGAAACCCAGTGGGCCCGGTTTCTTTCTTGGGTTTCTCAGACATGGCCAACCTAACCAACCTACCCTTTTTATGGCAGCCGACAGGCAAGACTCCCTTCCTGGTTCCTAACCGTGTCACGGATATTGGAAAAAAATGTACTAAAACACGTTTTTTTTTAGAACCTATAAGTAACCACACACTAAAAACACATTTCACTATCAAATGGCTGGTTCAGCCGAATCGACCCGCACTTTTACAAGTTCCACACAGAAAAACAGAACAATTCCTATCTAGTACTCATGGCACTACAGACAGAGACTGAACCGACTATGTGGATAACTTTTTCGATTTAAAAACCGACGAAAACTGAAACTTTAGCCGACTTTCGAACCGAGCTGAAGGAGAAATCTCCAGAGCAACCGTTCAGTGAGGCGGAGTAAAGAATCTGATGGTTTGAGTTTGAAACACTCCAGACAGAGACTCCAATCAAGCTCGAGCTCAGCATTCTATGCCCTGCATAGAAAGTTAACTCTTTGTTCTCCAGGGCAGTTTAAAGGTTGGGGATCACTGCATCTGTCAGAATAGAGCAAGACTTCATGTTGTTTAAAAAAGGCTCCAAGTCTTTAGAATATGCCCAGATGGAAAACCGTTTTCACTTCATAGCGTAGGTGGACTTGGTGGAAGGCTTCCTTGCCTCCACCAAAATGTCTGCTACTAAAGGAGAGACTCCGGAGCAGGCTTTAGCTACGTCTGCTGGAGCCATGCATGAAGATGAAGGGATTTTAGGCCAGGTTGAACAAAGGTTCCCCGATCCTGAGTCAGCAAGTGCTGCGACAGAGGAAGAGGAGGTTCCTCGGAAAACTGTTGCAGAAGACAGAACCAAACTTGCCTGGGCCAGAAGGGGGCAACGAGGATCATCCAAGCCCCTTCTGATCTGAGTTTGCTCAGGACCCTCGGAATCAAGGGAATGGGAGGGAAGGCATAAACAAATCTGTCCCTCCAACAGAGAGAGAGAGAGAGAGAGAGAGCATCCCACCAGAAAAGATCTTGCCCTGGAGTGAGCGAGCAGAAGTTGGGAAGTTTTGCATTTTCAGGAGAGGCAAAAAGGTCTACCTGTGGTTTCCCCCACTGCCAAAAGATGTAGTTTATGACCTGTTGGTCTAGCTCCCATTCATGAGTCCTGGCTGAGGATCGACTGAGTTTGTCTGCCAGGGTGTTTTCCACTCCCGGAATGTGAACTGCAGTCAGATGAAGGTTGTGCCGAGCTGCCCAATACCAGACTCTCATTGCTTCCCGGCACAGGGGATAGGAGTGTGTTCCTCCCTGTTTGTTGAGGTACGAGACTACACTCACGTTGTCTTTTTTTTTTTTTTAATTAGTCTTACTTTTTGCCCCTTCCCTGCTGGCATGTTCCCGCCCTGGTCACGGCGCTCCCGAGCCTCCACCACCTTATGAGCCCCTCGCTCCCCCGGTCATTACTTACTTGGTATGAAAGAACAGAAGAAGGCCAGAGCCCATCGAGACTGTTCCCCATACTGTGTGGGACATTATTTATCTATTATCCCTCAACCAAACATCTAATTTGTTTTTAAAGACAGTGGCACTAGTTCCCTCTACCAATTCTTGTGGCAAGGTGTTCCATACAATGGATGCTTTTATTGGAAAAAAGTTTCCCCATTTGCTGGTTTTGTAAGTTTTTACTTCAAGCTGTTTATTATGCAGTCTCGGAACATGTCTCCTTTTGGAGAGTGTTAGACCACATTTTTCCATTGGATCCGGTGAATTTATTAAATTAAAAACCATAAGCATATCACCTCTTAATTTTCTAGTTTGAAGAGAGAAGAGACCAGTAGCTTTTAATCTGTTCTGATAATCCCAAATTTGTTAATCTTGGAATCATTCCTGGAATACCCCCCCAAGGAAGCAGGGCACAGCACCGTAGAGGGCACAGGTGCCGTGAATCCGTATCTGGTTGGGGGAGCGCAGGGCCAGGCAGCTCATTGAGTTCGGGGGCAGGGCGTCATAGAGACACATTGCAGAGAGGGAATTTAATCCCTATAGGCTGGGGCGGAGATGTGCAATGATGCCAGCATCTGTCCCACCCCACAGTCCCCTTGACCATGCATCGGTGCCTTGGGCGATATACCTAGCTGCTGCTAGGTGCCACTTGCGCACCGACTGCAGGAACCCCCCACACCCCCGGAGAAGGAGAGCAGTCCTTAGGATGCTCAATCCTTCTCTTCCCAGCCGGACCTCTGATGACCCGGGCTCATTCCCAGATTCGGTTAGCCGGCATTGCAAGTGGAAATCCAACCACTGCGCCGGTGGGCCGGCTCTTCACTCATGTTGTCTGACTGAATGAGAAGATGACCGGGAAGAATGAGGGGAAGAAGGGCCTGTAGGGCATATAAGACTGCTCTCAATTCGAGCACATTTATATGCAGCTTTTGCTCGAAAGGGGACCAGTTGCCCTGAGTCCTGTGAGACCTGAGATGGGCATCCTAACCCTCCCCTGACGCATCCGTTGTCAACGACTGGGAAGGAGGAGGAATGCAGAATGGAACTCCCAGACACAGGTTCTCCTGAACCATCCACCAGTTCAAGTCCCTGCTCATGGGGTCGGACACTAGCACCTCTTTATCTGGATCGTCCAGAGTTTGGTCCCATTGCAACTGAAGTGTCCACTGAGAGATCCTCATATGGAGCCAAACAAATGTAACTGTCGGAATGGCAGCTGCCATAAGCCTGAGGAGGCAGAGAAGTGACCTGGCACTAACCCGTCTGCGACTGGACAGTAGACGAGCCTGAATCTGAAGGATCTCGACCCTGTCTGGAGGCAAAAAGGCTTTGCCTAAGGTGTCGAGGATCGGCCCTATAAACTGAAGGTGTTGGTAAGGGACCAAGTGGGACTTGGCCTGGTTGATGGTTATACCCAGGCTGGAAAAGATCTTCAGGGTGAGGGGAAACGGAATGCAGAAGGTCCTCCCTGGAAGGGACTGCCAGGAGCCAATCGTCCAGGTACAGGAAGACCTGCACGCCCTGGGTACACAGGTGGGCTGCTACCATGGACAGGCATTTAGTAAATACTCAGGGAGCCGAGGAAAGACCAAATGGGAGGGCCTTGAACTGGTAGTGGTCCCCTTAAAAACAAAAATGGAGGTATCTGCGGTGGGAAGGGCATATGGGGATATGCAAGTAAGCACTCTGCATATCGAGAGCACATAGCCACTGACCCAGCCAAAGTAAGGGTAGAAGGCTCTGCAGAGAGAGAATTCTTTTTTTTTTTTTTTAATTTTTATACTTTTGCCCCCCTCCTCTCTCCGCCGTCGTCCGCCGGTCCACGGACCCCTCGGCTGCAGCATCCCCATGAGCCGTACTCCCGGGACCCCTGGATTACCCCTAGGGCGGAGACGTGGCACCCATCCCCTTTGGGTACCACTTAACAACGTGGATTGGGCGGAGTCGGCCTGGGGAGTCGATAGCAGCCCGAGGAGGTGGCATCATTAGCGGCGAGAGACGGGCTGAGATTTTCTCCCCCTGAGTGGGCGGAACGCACGATGCCAGCATCCATCCCGCCCCTTAGAAACCTTTCTGTCCCATATGCTGAGGTACTCCTGGCCTCCACCAGGTGTCCCCATGCATCGGCGACATCCCGCACCCTCCCCCTGGAGAAGGAGAGCAGTCGTGGGACGCTCGATCCTTCTCCCCCCGGCCGGCCCTCTGACGACCTGAGCTCGTTCCTGAACCCAGGTCGCCGGCGTCGCAAGCGGAAATCCAACTGCTGCGCCGGCGGGCTGGCCTGCAGAGAGAGTATTCTGAAGCATTTGTACTCCACGGATATGTTCAGGGATTTGAGTTCTAGGATAGGCCTCAAGTCTCCCGTCTTCTTTGGAAGTAGAAAGAAATGGGAAAAGTAACCTGTCCCGCAAAGATGAGTGGGGACTGGTTCTAACGCTGCCTTCGACAGAAGGGATGGGATTTCTTCTAGGATCAGAGGATGATGTTGCAGGGAGTATAACTGAGGGGGTGGTTTTCGAGGGGGTTTCTTAAGAAACTCAGAGTGTCCGGCTGATACTAGCTGGAGCACCCAAGTTTCCGATGTTATCCTCTCCCAACCTGGTAGATGGGAGGAGAATCTTCCCCCCAACGGTTCCTCTGGAATAGCCAGAGACAAAGGGAGAGATTGGGAGTCAGGAGGTGTGGGACAGAGCAGCAGCCGAGGCTTCCACGGATTTTTTGCTGGGGTGAATCTTGGTTGCTGGAGGGGCTAGACATTTGTTGGCGTGCTTGCCTTGGTTAGGTTTTTGTATTTATCGGGATTGGAGATGAAAAGGACATGGCTGTCCCTGAGAGGGCCTGTATAAAGTCTGGACCGACTTTAGTGCAGTGCCCTTCTCCTGCAGTTCGGTGATGATGTCCTTGACATCACCCCCAAACAGCATCAAACCCCTGAAGGGAGCATCCTGAACAGCAGATTGAACTTCAGGGACCAATCCTGACACACAGAGCCAGGTGTGACACCGTAAGCCTACAGCGAAAGCCGAACTCCTGCCAGCAGTGTCCACCGCATTGTAGAGGGCACGGAACATGTGCCTACAGGCCAAATGAGCGGAACGGACCAGGTCTCCCAGTTCCTGTTTAGTCTGTAAATCAGGAAGGGAGTCCAGCTTGGATTCCACCTGGCTAAGAATGGACTTCTGGAAATCCCCCATGTGGCTGACATAATTGAGGGCCCTGATACCTAGGTCAAAGAAGCGTATATCTTCTTCCCGTACTGATCCAGAAGTTGGGATTCTTTGTCAGGTGGAGACGAGCTCAGGTGTTTGGGGATGGTAGAGCGGCCGTGGGCTACGCTGATCACGACTGAATCCACCTTGGTGTGAAGACTGAGAAAGTCTTTACCCTCTGAAGCCTGATAAAGCCTATCCGCCTTCCTCGGAAGGGGGTCCAGCACAGATGGTTGTTTCCAAATAGTGGAAACAAGATCTGTGTGAGGCTCAATCCAGGGTGGAATCAGTGTAGGAGCGGTCTCGGACAGATCCAAGTGAGCAACGAGCTTCTTGCGCTGTGGGTCTATTTCTACTGAATGCGTCCACTGACAAGTCTCCTGGATCTTTTTCAAGAGCTCCAGAAAGGAGGGGTCCTCCGGAGGGGACTTCGGAAGGTCCCTCGGCCTTTCACGTTCTGGAGCGTGAGGCTCGTCTCCATGATCAGAGTGATCTGACTTGGATTCTGAGTTGGAAGGCCCTGAGAAAGAGGAAGAAGACTCCTCCTCTCTGGAAGAGGAAGGAACAAGCCCACAGGGGTGCGTGTCCTCCCCACCCTTAGAGCCAGAAGGTTCTTCTCTGGTGTTGGGTAAAGGGGATGATGTCTCCCGTCTCTGATGTAGGGGGTCCGGTATAGGGACAGATGTCGGGAGATGATTCTTAACCTCCCTGGTGAGCTGAGCCTTGGCCTCAGCCCACCAGGAGGCCAAAGTCTCCTTCAGATCTGCCAGTGGCGGTGGAGTGGGCAGCGGAGGAGGAGGGGGGCTCGGATACGGGTAGTGCGGGTACCCGTAATAGAAGTAACCATAGCCCGACGGTGGGAAGCCCGGTGTCGGGTACCGCGGCACTGGGTATTGCGGTGTTGGGTACCCTGGTGCCAGGGGCTCTGATGGAGCAGAGGGTCCTGGCAGACTGGACAGAGGAAACGTCAGTCCCGTGGACGTAGGGAGACCACCAGATGGGTCCAATGGTCCTAACGGAGGAACAGGTCTTCCTTCGGGCAAAGGGATGCAGAAGGGCGGCGTCAGGTCAGTTCTCGTCAGGTCCAGCGTTAGAAGGTCCGGTGTTGGGGGGGGGACCCCTGACGACAGCGTCCCTAGGTCATCTGCCTCAACCAAGGAAGGAGGGTTAAAATCCCCAGGTGTCAGCCGAGGGGACGCGGGGACCTTAGTGGGCAACAAGGTTATCCGTTGCAGAGAGCCTGGGGAGTCAGGCGTGATGATAGGTTTGATGCAGGCAGGTTGATAGGGTGGTCGTCAAAGGAGCCAGCGGCTGTCTTGTCAGCAGTGTCCTGGCGGATGTTGGAAGAGTCAGCGTCTGACTTATCGGGCTCCCTGTCTGAGGAAGGCTGTGAAGGAGGGGTGGCCTTGTCAGAAGGGGGGTGGGCTAAGCGATCACCCAAGGAGGAGCACGGCTTAGTAACCCCGTCTGGGTGGGCATCAGTGGGACCGACGTCCGACTTACCGGACCCGCTCAGACGGAAGGCCGCGATGGAGGAGTGGCCTTGACGGAAGCGGATGCCTCCTTTACCCTGGAGGTTCCCGAAGGGCCCGAGCCTGATGGGAGGGGGAAGACACCTTCTTGGTAGCCACCAAGATGGCAGTCGAGGAACGATCCCCCGGAGGGGATGATACCTGTAAGGCCGCGACTCCAGCCGAAGTCGCAGCTGTTGTGGATGACAAATCCCACTCCCGGTGCTTCTCCTTCTCATGCTTCTTTTTGTGGCCTTCGGGGGAGGTTGACACCTATCTAAGTTTCTTCAACTCCTTCTCCATGGATGCCATTTTTTTTTTTAAGGAGATGGGCTTCCAGGGTCTGCTGCCTTCACTTGCGGGTAGCCGTGCTGAATTTCTGGCAGTGCTGGCACTCCTCCACGGGGTGGTCTGGGCCTAGACAGAAGAGGCACTAGGACTGGCCGTCCTTGTGTGGAAGCTGGGAACCACACGTGTTGCACTTATTTTTATGTGATTCAGAGGGCGTCGGGGATGACCCTGGAAGCCCATCTTCTTAAAAAAAAAAAAAATGTCATCCATGGAGAAGGAGTTATGGTATGAAGGAAACAGGAAGAAATTGAAGAAATTCAAGAAAAACATTGAAAAAGTCAAAACTTTATAACCGAAGGTACTGACGACCGCTTTTCTACCGCGAGGAACTTTCACAAGCAGATGACAGGAAAGAACTGGAAGGCAGGCGTGTGGGACTGTCCCTTTATACCGACATCGTCTGACGCCGGTCCCCCGCCAGAGGCTGCTAGCTAGAAGTTTTCCGTGGGATCCTGACGGCTGGCAGCTTAGTCCTATCCGTGAATACCTACTGCAAGACCCCTCTCGAAGTAAGATCTTGGTTTCCTGGCTGATCAGCCTGTTCTCAGATCATAGAGGAATGTCAAACATTTTGCAAGACATTCTCTCTTTTTTATGTGACCTTTTTAGTAACACTGGGCGTTCTTTTGGCAACCCTTAGTTTTGGCCTGTTTAGAATTTTTAAACATAACCAAGTTCCTTTGCATGTAATCCTTTTAACAAACAAAACCACAGAAAATATACAAAAAAATATATATGCAATATGCCAGCAGTTGGCATACTCGGCACATCTCTCCCTCCTTAGACTGAATTTATGAGAACACGCCCCTATTGTATGGTAGAGTTTTCATAATTCTGTTTACTGTTCTAACTGGCGAGATAGGCTGTTTGCATTGGTGCTGGCCGACCCAGTCCAATGTGTAATTGTCATGTCATAGGCCTGTAAGGCAATACTCCATTGGAGTAGCCATCCATTTGTTTTACGCATTTGATTTAACCACATCAGGGGTTGTGATCGGTCTGTACCTCGGAGCGTCTCCCACAGAGGTACAACTCTATTTCTTCAGGGCCCATACCAGTGCAAGGCATTCCTTTTCAACTGTGGAGTATGCCTGCTCCCGGGGAAGTAACTTCTTGCTAAGGTGCACTATTGGGTGGTCTCTGCCCTGATTAGATGTCGGAGGACTGCTTCAATCCCCATATCCGAGACATCAGTCTGTACTACAAACTGTCTAGTGTAATCTAGACTGACCAACTCAGGGGCACTGCATAGTGCCTCTGTTAGCTGTGTGAAGGCTCGTTCACAGGCTGGCTCCCACTTTACCCTTTTAGGCGGTCTCTTCTTCAGCAAGCTAGATAGGTGAGCCAACAGGGTACTGTAATTGGACACAAACTTTCGGTAGCACCCTGTGATCCCTAGGAAGCTCCTGACTTGCTTCTGGGTTTCAGGCACAGGCCACACCTCTATTGCCTCAACCTTTGCTTGATTAGGACAAAGTTGCCTCTGCCCTACATGACCTAGGTATGCCACCTACGTAATATCCACCTGGCACTTTTCAGGCTCTACAGTGAGCCCTGTCTTATGTATCATGCCCAACAGTTCCTTCAGGTGGGACAGGTGTTCCTTCCAGCTGATACTGAAGATGGCAACATCATCCCAATAAGCCACTGTGTACTCTTCAGTATCATGTGACACCTGATTGACTAACCTTTGGAATGTGGAAAGGGCATTATTCATTCCAAAAAGCATTACCTTGAATTTGAATAACCCTACTGGACTTATGAAGGCCAACTGCTCTCCAGCTCTGGCAGTTAATTCCACCTGCCAGTACCCTTTCGTCAATTGTGGTAAGGTATGTCGCTACTCCCAACTTGTCCAGTAGTTCGTCCATCTGTGGCATTGGGTGGGTGTCAGACTTCATGACTGTGTTGAGTTCACAATAGTCTCCACAAGAGCTAGTAAAGCCATCTGGCTTGGGAACGAGGACTATGGGTGAGGCCCAGGGTCTGTGGGATCTCTGGATTACCCCTAAATCCAGCATTTCCTCCAACTCCCTCCTAATGTCCTTTAGGATGGCCTCAGACATTCTGTAGGCTGTCCGCCACATGGGCGCTTGTGTCCCTGTGTCTACATCATGTGTCGCTAAGGGGGTTCATCCAGGCTTGGCCATAAACAAAGGGGCAAAGTCCTCTAAAACCTCCCTCACTTACTGGGACTGTTCCAAGGTTAACTGGGGTGACAGTTTGATTGCCTCCACAGATGATTCCCACTTGCTTTCCTCCAGCAAGTCCAGGAGGGGTCTTCCTTGTCCATTCCTTCCTAAGAACTGCACGCTGCAAATACCATGTCGGCCCTATTTGCATATGGTTTCATCATGTTGACATGGTACATCCTATGGGTATGTCTCCTGTCAGGCAGCTCCACAATATAATTTATGTCACTGACCTTTCGGACTACCTTATATGGTCCCGCCCACTCATCCTGCAGCTTGTCCTTCTGGAGTGGAATTAGGACCATGAATTCCTTGCCTGCACTGTACGAGTGAGCTCTGGCTCCATGGTTGTACCAGACCTTTTGCTTCTATTGGGCAGCTGACAGGTTATTTTTGGCCACTCCCACAAGTTCCTTTAGCTTCTACCTAAACTTAGGGACATACTCCAAGTTCTCTGGGTGGCGTGCTTGCCTTTCCAGTCTTCCGTCTAGGGGCCCACGCACCCTGCGTCCATATGAGTTTGAAGGGGGAGAACTCTATAGACTCTTGGGGCACCTCCCTGTATGTGAACAACAGATGGGGAAGGTATTTCTCTCAGTTCCTCCCATGCTGTTCAACAAATGCTTGGAGCATTGATTTTAAGGTATCATTAAAACGTCCCACAAGCTCATAGGTTTGCAGGTGATAAGGTGTCGTGCGTCTCTGCACCACCCCACACTTCTACCACAAACACTTCGTCAGGTCCGACATAAAGGTACCCCCTTGATCAGAGATAACCTTCTGTGGAAACCTGATATGGGAGAAAATCCCTAGCAAGGCATTTGCCACTTTGTCTGCTCTAAGTGAGGACAGGGTAACTGCCTCTGAGTATCGGGTGGCGTAGTCGACCACGGTCAGGTTTTCCTGGAGGAGCTTGGGTTACTCAAAAGTCACAATCTCTGTCCCTACCCTCTGGAATTGCTCCTCCACAATGGGAAAGAGAATTAGGGCAGCTTTGATTTTATTACCCGCCTTCTCTATCTGTTGGCACTAGTGACAAGACTTGCAATATTCCTTCACCTGCTGGGTGAAGTTGGGAAAACAGAAATTATGGGCCAATCGCGGCATGCTGCATGTAATGCCCAGATGTTCGGACCTGGGGATGATATGAGGAGTCTTGAGCAACTGCTCAAGGTACCCCTTGGGAATGACAAGCTGCCTGCCCATCACCCCTCCCATCCTGTGTATACAGCAGTCTGTTGTCCCGAAATACCCTATATCAAATGCACCTCCCTGTGTCCCATCAGATTCTGCACAAGCCCTCAGCCTCTCCAAACTAGGATCAGTCCTCTGAGCAGCTACAAAATCTTCACATTTACCCAAAGCATGGGACATGTCCCCCTCAGTTCCTAAACTGGAGTCCATAGCTCTAACGTCAGGGAATTCAGAGTCACTGCCATCCCTAACCTTCTGACCATTTGTTACCCCTCCCTCCTCAGAGTAACTATCTATAGCTGTTTGGTTAACAGCTACTTGGGGAAGTCCTACCTCCCTTTCAGTACTCTACATGTCAAGAGAGACAAGTGGAGGAACTAGTCTATTTTTTTTTTTCCACCATGGCTTCTGTGAGGTTCAGGGAATTACAAGGGGCTGTAGCAGTCTGAATGTGGGTAACCCCATAAACCACTCCTTGCTGTACATTATTCTCTACAGTCACACCCAGGATGAGGTTGTCTGCCACTCCACTATTTGCACCCTCTCTCCTGTCTCACCCCTGTCCAGGAGAACACTAGCTAGTGGCAGGGTTTTCTCCTCCTCTGTGAATCCCCTCACTGTTGCAAACTGATTAGGTAAATTGTTCAGAGCCAACCAAATCCCCTTTTATGAGGATAAGAGACGCCCATGTCCCTCAACCCATGGGTCGGCACCCCATTTGCAGTAACCATGTGTATGTGCTCCCTCATGTTTACAGGCACATTTATGGAACCTGGTTAAGTAAGAGTATGCCAAGAGAGTATTATTTCAGCACATCTTCAATTCTGAAACTTGTATTTTGGGTAACCTTGACAAGGTCAAAGGTCTCAGAGACAGGGCTATTTTAACTATGTTAGCTACTAAACAGCTCATTGTTAGACATTGGTTGGATAATCGGGTATTAACTATGAAGGAATGGAAAGCGAACATTCTACCAAACTCACAAGTTACTAGACTAATATATCTATTTTGCAATAATATCACCCATTTTAATAACAATTGGGAAGATATCCATTAATTTAATTCAGTCAGATAGCTCCTTTACCAAGCCCTAGAGGGATTATAACTATTTTATGAGGTGCATATACATGGTCAGATACCAAGACCTTATGATGATCCACTAGACACCAACATTACGTATTTCTTCCAGGCATATCTCACTTTATGCCATCTCCTTATAATGTATTCAGTTGTGGGGATATAGTTTGGGGTGGGTCTTTAAAAGTGACTGATAATATAACCATCCTTTGCTAGATTCTTTTGGGATTATGTTTATGTACGTTATCGAATCTGTTCTTTGTTATATTTTATTGTATGGTAAAATTCTTTGTGAAATAAAGTAAAAAAAAAAAAATTTACAGGCATGATTTCAGGGATACACAGTGCACCCAACTCTGTTCAAGGACCACTTTGTGCTTTTTTAGGATACAGTCTAGCAATATACCCTGGCTGTTTGCGAAACCAACAGTCATCATTTCTTTTATTCAAGACATCCCTTTTTGATAACTTGGGTCTTCTCCCTTTCTGCAGCGGCAATGAGGGTTTTAGCTGCCCTGAAGGCACGCTCTTCCCTGCCACACCTGCTCCCCCACTTCCTTTCAGAGCAGGCTTGCTCCTGGCATAGCAGTCTGAAAGCTTAGCAGCATGCTGTGCTGTTTTTGGATCTTGGTCCTCTAGCCAGGTTTTCAACTCAGCTGGGCAAACCCAAAAGAACTGCTCTGAATGTACAACCTCCTCTGTTTTCCCCACTGAATTTGCCTCCACCCCTTCACACCATTTTAAAAACTTATGTAGCTTTGTGGCAAGTTCCTCAAAGCTCATGTCAGGGCCTTTTTGGAGTTTATGAAACTTACCCAGTAGGCCTCAGGAGTTAGTACGTATTTAAGCAAAGCAGCTATATGATTCTAATAACTGCTACTGTCCTGACTGTCTATTTGGCCTAACGCCTCGTGCCCTTTACCAGTAAGTAGCGTGGACAGCTGGAAGCTCCAGGACTCCCTGGGTACCTTGGCCTGGATATAGACCCTTTAAAAGGAATTTAAAAATTCATTTATATCCTCCCCCTCTTTAAATTCGGCTATTAATTTGGAATTTAACTTACACCCCAGTCCTAGATTTTCAGGTTCTTCCCTGCAACTTCCCTCCTCTGGCACTGGTCACTGCAGTCTGAGCCTCTCCAGTTCAAACTCCTTCTGGCACTGTGCTTCCTCCCTCTCTGCCTCTTGCTGGCGCTGCTTTTCCTCCTCCTCAGCCCCTCGGTGCTGCTTTTCCTGCATCTACAGTTCTAACCTCTTCTGCTCTCTTTCTTGCTGGGCTTCGAACTTTCTCTGTCCAGCTCCAATTTCCTCAGCACAGATTGTAGCCTGATCCCTTCCTGGTCCAGCTTTGTGGTGACTTTCCCCTGGCGCTGAAACATAGACTTTGACAGCAGATAAGGACTGCTTGGCCCATCTAGTCTGCCCATTTCCCTACCTACAGGATAGGCCGCAGATCCTAGTTAACCAACAGCCTATTTCTTCCTACCCCCCCCACAAGAATTGCCTTATGTCTGTCCCATGCATTCTTGAATTCTCCCACAGTTTTAGACCCCACAACCTGCTCAGGAAGGCTGTTCCATGCATCCACTACCTTCTCTGAAATAATACTTCCTCACATTGCCCTGAACCCCTTCCTTCTATCTTTAAATTGTGTCCCTTTGTTCTTGCACGCCTCTTTTTCTGAAAGATGCTACCTCTTGGACTTTGTTGATTCCACTGAGGTACTTAAAAGTTTCTATCATGTCCCCCTTCTTTCCTCAAGGGTATACATATTAAGCTCCTTTAGTCTCTCCTCATATGGCTTCTCTTGCAGACCCTGCACCATTTTAGTTGCCCTCCTCTGGACTGCCTCTATCCTGTCTATGTCCTTGTGGAGATGGGGTCTCGAGAACTGGACGCAGTACTCCAGATGGGGTCTCGCCAACTGTCTGTACAGAGGGATAACAACTTCCTGTTTTCTGCTGCTGATGCCTCTCCTTATGCATCCCAGTGTACCCCCAGCCCTCCCTACTGCCTTCTCACATTGCTTGCTGACCTTAAGGTCATCTGATATGATTACCCCCAGGTCCCTTTCCTTTTTTGTTGTTGTTACTACCTCCCCTATTGTGTATTCTTCCCTGGGTTCTTGTTTCCCAGGTGCATTATTTGCACTTCTTTGCATTGAATCCTAGCTGCCATACTTGACCATTCCTCCAACCTTGCCAAGTCCTTCTCATCCTTTTCACGCCTCCTTGTGTATCAACCCTGTTGCAGATCTTTGTGTCATCTGCAAAGGCATACTTTCCTTCCAGTCCCTCTGCAATGTCACTGATGAAGACATTAAAAGGACTGGACCCAATACTGAACCCTGCAATACCACTAGTAACCCCTCTTTCTTCAGAGTGGACTCCATTTACAATTACCTTCTGTGTCCTGTTGTGCAGCCAATGTTTTACCCAGGCTACCACTGGGACCCACTCCCAGGCTGGTTAATTTGACTATTAATCTTTGTGTGGGACTGTGTCAAATGCCTTGCTAAAGTCTAGGTAGGCCATGTCCACAGCCTCCCTGGTCTACTACTTTGGTCACCCAGTCAAAGAAATCTATTAGATTCAGCCTGACATGACCTTCCTGCTGTGAACCCATGCTGCCTTGGGTCCCTGCTCCACTGGCCTCTAGGTACTCAACTATTCTTTCCTTCAGAGTGACTCCATCACTTTCCTACCACAGAGGTCAAACTGACAGGTCTGTAGTTTCCTGCCTCTGTCTTGGTCCCACTTTTGTGAAGGGAATCACATCAGCCTTCCTCTAGTCCTCGGTACCACACTATCCTCCCATGATTTATTAAAAGAGTAGCCAGTGGTTTCACTAGTTCCTCCCTTAATTCTTTTAGAATTCTGGGGTGAATTCCATCAGGACCCATTGCTTTGTCCACCTTCAGTTTTAGGAGTTCTTGCAGAACCTTTCTTCTGTGAAAGGACTGGGATCGACCCCCTATCAAGAGTGCTTCTGTTAATTGGATTAGGCACTTCCCCTCCTCTTTTGTGAATAGAGCAGAAATATTCGTTCAGTATCCCTGCTTTTTCACTGTCCCCCTCTGCCCACAACCGTTCATTCTATTCAGCCTCACTATCCCTCCCTTTGTCTTTCTACGCTCGCTGATGTACCTATAAAAGGTTTTATCCCCCTTCTTAACTGAGTTGGCTATCTTTTCCTCAGTTTGGGCCTTTGTTTTTCTGACTTCCCTCTGCCTTAACTGGTACAGCTCTCTGTCCTGCTCCTTCTGTGTTTCCTTATACTTCTGGAATGCTATCTTTTTCTTCCTGACTTTCACAACCACCTCTTTTGAGAACCATAGAGGCTTTTTCTTTTGTTTTGATTTATTTGCTTCACACAAAGGCTTGTTGCCTCTGTGATGGCAGTTTTGATGATTCCCCATTGTTGCTCCACATCTCCTTCTAGCCTGTTTGCTAGTGCTTTTCTGAGGCACTCTCCCATCTTGCCAAAGTCAGCCCTCCTAAAGTCCAGTACCCTCACTTTTGTATGGCTTGACTCTGTAGCCGAGTTTAACGTGAACCACACTGTTTGATGGTCACTTGTTCCCAGATGGCAACCCACTCTAGATCTGAGATCCTCCTCACTGCCCCCATTTGAGAGTACTGAGGTCTAAGATTGCTCCTCACTAGTGGGCTCAAACTAGCTGTCTGAAGCCTGCCACCTGTAGGGCATCAAGAATGGCCCTGCTCTTGGATGTGGCTGCAGCAAATGTGCTCCAGTTAACATCTGGCATATTCAGGTGTCCCCTCAACAGTATCTCCCCTTTCTCTGCCATTCTAAGAATGCCTTCTATCATATCCTTGTCCGTTCCCTCCCTGACATGGGGGTCTGTACATAACCCTTATGCAGATCGTGGTGCCCTTTCCAGTCTCCAAGGTGACCGACAGTGCCTCCTCTCCTCCCTGTTTACTCTTTTGTTCAGTTGCTTTTATCCCTTCCTTTACATAGAGAGCTACTCCTCCCCTGCCTGTCTCTCCTGTAGGTTATGTACCCTGGTATGTTAACATCCCAGTCATGGTTCTCTGTGTACCATGTTTCTGTGACTGCTACGATATCCAGGCATCCCTCTTCCATCAGGCCACCAGCTCAGGAGCTTGTTGCCCAGACTATGGGCATTGATACTCATTACCCTCCATTTCCGATGGCCTTACTCCTTTTTGCCCCACCAGTCCTTCTTACCTTTGTCACTTTCTCCATTTACCCCTGCCCTTCTCCCTATTGACACCTCTATGTTGTTGGTGTTTGCTCACTTACTACCGTGATTTTTGGGGAGGGGCTAGGATTTCTCTGCTCCTTTCCAGTGCCTCCCCCCTTGGCTAGTTTAAATGCTTGCCAATTAAGCATTTAAACCTATCACCTAGGATCCTGGTTCCCCTCCTGGACAGATGCAGCCCATCATGCCAGTATAGGCTTGCATCACTCCAGGTGGACCCCAGTCCCCAGTGAAGCCAATCCTGAGCTCCACACCAGTTTTTCAACCACTGATTGAATCCCATGGTGCGGAACACCCTAGCCTCCTATGCCATAGATGGGCAGCACCTCCGAGAAGGTTACGTATGCATACTTGTCTAAGGCCCTCCCCAATCTCCACAAACTCTTCCTGCACTTCTCAATCTCTCTCTAGCCAGGTCATTTGTCCCTAGGTGGACAATGACATCCAGCTCCCTCCCTGTGCAGCTGCTCCGGCAATCCTGAGGATTCGTTCCCTGTCCCTCCAAGACATGGCGCCAGGCAGGCACCTTACCTCCTCTCCCCTTCCTCCCCCAGTTCTACCTTCCTAACAATGGAGTCCCCCACCAGGAGTTGTTCATTCCCCTGCCACCCTCCTGTGGGTCTCCTTTGTGGAGGTTCCCAGCATCCTCCTTGGTCTCCACTGCGGGTGCCTCCATAGAGGAACCACACTTTACCAGAATGGCATAGGAATTGTGGAGAGGTACAACTGGAGGGATGCACCTCTGTTCCACCACCCTCACCCTCCCTGAGCCCACTGTGGTCCAACCGCTCCTCTTTCTTGGCAACCTCTGAGGCAACGGCAGTGGCACTGGTGGTCCCTTGATGGAAGAGGGGTTCCCACAAATCCTGGCCAACTCAGCCTGGAGATGAGCAACCTCCTCCCTCAGGCCAGAGAGGTGCCTGCAGATGGGACAACACCACGTCCTCCAGAACATCTCCCAGAAGACTGCTGCTCCACAGCCACTGCATTGCAGAGCTGTGGCTCTGGGTTCCCTCTGGTCTCACTGTCCTTCTCCCTGGGACTGGACACTGATGTCCCTTGGCACCCCCACGTCCAAGGTCTGGGTCCCTTTCAGTCACTTGCCATGACTTGAGTTTCGGGGCAACTGCTTGCTCAACTGCCACGAGAACCTCCACGAGGTTCCTTTTGATTCTCCCCCTGGTACTGAACCCCTCTTTCCTGACAACTGCTTTAGGTGGTCTGCAGTGTATTCGCTGTAGCTGGAAGCAATCTTCTTCCCTAACTATTGCTACACTTATACTAAAAAAAAAAAAAAATCAGGGTAGGGAACTTTATTTTGTAACCAAATTTATTCCCCCCACCAAAATGTCTGCCGTTTGTGTGTGTACTGTTTTCAGTTTCAGTCTGATACACTGGCCTTGAATCCAGCCTCTATGCTTGTGCCACCAATATCTCTTGGATCCCACCACTATGCCACCAAGACAGAATGTCATGAACCCACTCCTGGGGGCCAGGTTCACTGAGCCCACAGTGCCCACCCCTAAGTGCAATCCATGACGGGGGGGGGACAGCAATATCCTCCACGTGTCTGTCTAGACTGCTCGCCAAGTTCACAACTGAACACTCACCACGAGGTTCCAGGGATTCCGCTCTAATCTAGGTAAGGCAAAATACAGCCTCAAGTCTGTAGCCAGGTGAGAACCCTCCTTGGTTGCTGTACTGGGGGGGGGGTTACCCATTTATTTATGACTGATAACCGGGTAGGTGCACTGGTCCAGCAGACCATTTTCAGGCATGACCTGGGCCATGAGGCACGAAGGAGAGATAATACAGTAGTAGCAAACAACTATATTACATGATACAATACAGCAGTAAGATGCTTACATTATGCATTCAGTGAATACATAATTTACAACATTGGTGGGTACAGGACAGCAGTGGAAAACTCAGGCAGGGGAAATAGTAACAGTGTATATAATGCAAGCGGGTGGGCATAGATACTGGGATGCCTTGTCCTACAGGTAACCAATTAGGAAGCCCCCACTTAATTTAAGGGCTCCTAGCAGGTAGGATGAGGCGAGAGGTAGCAGAGAAAGACAGGTGAGTGGGTGGGGTGTTAGTGAGTGGGGCAGTTGCAATGGCCTTTGTCTAGAAGCCAGGATTTGAGGTTGAGTTTGAAAGTTTGATGAGAGTTAGAAGTTCGCAGAGAGGCAGGTAGCTTGTTCCACAGGCAGGGGGCTGCCACGGAGAGAGTTTTCCCACCCATGTTTGCAGTGGTTCTAGGTACCTCAAGAGTGGGGGTAGTGGCGGAGTGAAGGTGCCTAGTCAGGATTCTGGTATTGAAGAGGGTAGAGAGCGGAGAAGTGTCACCACATTTTAGGGTGGTGTCCAAGAACAGGCAAGGTGACAGTCAAAGCTACCCTATAAGTATAGCTAACCAAGTGAGCGATAGAGGTCGCAGTGGTGTGTGGAGTAAGGGGCGGATAGGCAAAGCAGCAATTTCTCTTGTAAGCTATCGAGAGTCTAGACAGGAGGGTGGTTGAGACACTGGAGTAGATTGGGGCGCAATAATCAAAGATAGGGAGATTAATACAGGTTACTCACCTGTAACAGGAGTTCTAGGAGTGGTATATGTTGTTCATCCACACTTTCTGGCAGGTATCCTTGCCGCTTTAATTCTAGCCAGAAGGTCTTCATGCTGGCTCCTCCCACCCACCCGGGTGGTAAAACTCTTGGCTCCGCTCCATGACGCCAGATCTGGCCCGCTGGAAGCTCAGGTTGTGCGTCAAAGCCGGGGAGGTCTGGTGGGTCGTGTGGATGAACAACATATACCATTCCTAGAACTCCTGTTACAGGTGAGTAACCTGTATTTCTAGGGACATGGATATGTTGTTCATCCACACTTTCTGGCAGACTCCTAGCAGTTCTCCGGGAGGAGGGAGGCAAGGCGCACACCCCCTATACTTACTTGGGAAAGAGAGACTGGAGAACCGAGGCCCCAAAACCAGCATCCCGGCGTGACTCGAGGTCGATGTGGTAGTGGGTAATAAAGGTATGTGCCGACTTCCAGGTAGCAGCCCTGCAGATATCCTGGCTAGGGACGCCCCTGGAAGTGGTGCTACCGATGCAGCGGTATGCAGGTAGAATGAGCTCTTATTCCTCTGGGAGGCTCCATGCCCACCAACCTGTAGCAGAGCTCTATGCAGGAGGTGATCCACCTGCCTATCGTCCGCTTTGCTGCAGGTCTGCAGGTGCGGCTTCAGCGTAGGTGACAAACAGCTGGCGAACCTCTCCCCGAACTTCAGCTGTCCGCTCCTTATAATAAGCGAGCCCTCGACTAGGGTCCAAAGTATGGAGCCTATACTCAGCCTCCGAGGTGTGACTTGGGTAGAACACCGACAGAGTCAACACCTGGTTAAGGTGAAACTCCGACACCACTTTCGGAAGGAATTTCGGGTGGGGGCGCAGGACAACCTTGTCCCTGTGGAAGACCAGGTAGGAGACTCGATGGAAAGCGCCTGGAGCTCTCCCATCCTTCTGGCTGACGTGATAGCCACCAAGAAGGCGGTCTTCCATGACAGGTGTGAAATATCGCACCTGTGCATTGGTTCGAATGGCTTGCCCATAAGCTTGGCCAATACCAGCAGTAGATCCCACGGAGGTGGAGGTTCTCGCACCGGAGGGGAAATGTGGTCAAGGCCTTTGAAAAAGCGGCCAACCACCTTCTCCTGCGCCACCGACTGCTTGCCGGCCCGCGCCCAGTAAGCAGAGATGGCTGCCAGGTGCACCTTAAGGGTCGTCGACCGAAGCCCTTGCTGAAAAAGGGACCACAGGTAGTCCAGAATGCTTGCCAAGAGGCAGTCGGAAGGGTCCAAGCCCTTCCCCTGACACCAAATGGAGAATCTCTTCCATTTGAAGGCACAACATTTCCTAGTCGACTCCTTACGGGACGCCTCAACGATGTTGAGGACCTCATCGGAAAGACCCAAAGCCTGGAACTCTAGCCGCTCAGGAACCAGGCCATCAGGTGCAGGGATTGAAGGTCCGGATGGAATACCTTCCCCTGATTGACTGAGATCAGGTCCGGGTGGGCTGGAAGCTGCCTCGGGAGCCTGGAGCTGAGGCTGAGGAGATCTGGATACCAGAACTGGCGGGGCCAGTCTGGGGCTACCAGAATCACCTGCGCCTTGTCCCTCCTCGCCTTGAGAAGCACCTTGTGGATCAAGGGAAATGGGGGAAAGGCGTAGAAGAGGCCCGGGGTCCACGGCCTCGAGAAGGCATCCTCCTGCAGCGAGCCCTGCTGAGGGGGGCGGGCATGGAACAGACTCAGCTTCGCATTCTCCCTGGAGGCAAAGAGGTTCGCCTGAGGCGTGCCCCAGTGGGAGAACAGATCTTGTACTACCTCCGGCAGGTAAGACCACTCGTGTGACGCAGCCCCTATCCGGCCTAGGGCATCGGCCAGTGTGTTGGAGGCTCCTGCCACGTGAATGGCTAGGAGATCCACCTCCAGGCTGCGCACGAGGGACCATATGCAGAGAGCTTCCTTGCATAACAGCATGGAGCGCGTCCCGCCCTGGCGGTTCAGACAGTACATGGTCGTGGTGTTGTCTGTCTGGACCTCAACCACTTGACCTCATAGAAACGGAGCGAAGGCGGTGAGAGCTAGACGGACTGCTTGGAGCTCCAGCAGGTTGATGTGGCATCGGGACTCCTGAGGGGACCAGAGGCTGTGCGCTCAGCGTTCCCCCAGATGGGCACCCCAACCCATCAGAGATGCATCGGTCGAGAGAGAGACCGTCGGCTCGGGGCGGATGAACGGGATGCCCTCCTGCAGATGTGCTGGAACGATCCACCATTGGAGAGCGTTCCACATCTCCTGGGTCACTGTCACGGGCTGGTCCAATGGATCGCAGCTGCCAGACCATTGGCTAGCCAGTCCTCATTGAAGGACGATGTACCAATGGGCCCAACGGACCACGCTGGTGCAGGCTGCCATGGAGGCCCAGAGGCGCAGGGAAGTCCCGGCAGGGCACAATTGCCCAAATCCAGAAAAATTGGGCAAAGGAGGAAAGAACCTCAGGCCCTGTCCGCCAGGAGCCGTGGCTCTGGCTCGCAGAGAGTCGAGCCTGCCCGATGAACAGTATCACCTGCTTTGGCACGAGTCCGACTTGGCCTCATTGATGAGGAGGCTAACCTGAGAGCAAACCTGGAAGGCCAGATCTCTGGACCGCTCCACCTCCTGTCTGGAGGGGGCTGCTATCAGAAAATCGTCCAGGTAAGGGTACACCCGGACCCCTCGGCGCCGCAGGAATGCTGTCACCACTGCCATGCATTTGGTGAAGATCCTGGGAGCTAGGGAGAGGCCGAAGGGCATGGCCCGGAACTCGTAAAGAGATCACTCCGCTCTGAAGCGGAGGAATCTCTGATGGGACGGACGGATTGGGACGCGAAAGAACGCGTCCTGGAGGTCCAGGGAGCAGAACCACATGCCTCATTCCAAGGATGGGATTATCTGAGCCAGAGTGACCATCATGAAGGTTCGAGACCTTAGGAACTTGTTCAGGTCATGCAGGTCGAGAATGGGGTGCCAGCCCCCCGTCTGTTTTGGGACCAGGAAGTACCTGGACACAAACCCCGGGTCTAGAGGGAGAATCAGCCACCTTCCTGATATCGCCTCTTTCGAGGAGCAGTGCGATATCAGCTCGGCGGGCCGACAGCGAGGCTGCGGACCCCGTGGCCCCCCCGAGGGGAGACGGCTCGAAAAGGTGGGGCCTGCTCGAACTCCAGAGGCAGGCCTTTTCCTACCACCTCCAACACCCAGCGGTCCGTGGTGATAGCGGACCAGGCGGAAAGGAAATGGCGGAGCCATCCCCCCACGGGGGGAGCCCAGGGGGGAGTGACGAGGCTGGGGGCGGCAACCCTCAACCCGTCACTGGGCAGGCTTGGAGGAAGAACCGGCCGAGGGACCTCCTGGGCCTTTACCTCCTTGCTTCCTGTTGGAGGAAGCCGCCGGCTTGGGTTTGGGTTTGGGACACCAAACGCGAGCCTGCTGGCCCTGTTGCTGGTGCTGCTGGGCCGGTCGAGAAGCAGGGACTGAAGGACGAAAGGACTTCTGCTGCTGACGGTGGCCTTTGTCCCTCTGGGCGGAGGTGACAGAGTCCAGAGTGGCATTGGAATTCTCGATCCGCTGGAGGTGTCCCTCCACTCCAGGGCCGAAGAGGTCAGTCCCCAAGAAGGGGACATCCACCAACTTGTGCTGGGTATCTGCCGTGAAGGTGGATATCCTCAGCCACGCCAGGTTGCATGGCCACCGCTGCCACTGGATCTGGCACAGAATCAATTTGGCGTCCAGAGCAGTCTGGAAGCTGCTGCTTCCGCCACTGCTCTACCCTGGTCCCGCACCTGGCGGACCGAGGTCTGCAGGTCAGGCGGGAGATGAGGAACAACCTCATCCACGGAGCCCATGAGGGCGTGGGAGAAGTGTGCCATCAGCACGGCCGAGCTGGCCTGTCGGAGGCCGAGGGAGGACGCAGCATACATCTTGCGCCCGGCAAAGTCCAGCTTTTTGGATTCTTTGTCGGGGGGCTTATCCACATCCTGAGCGTTACCGGAACGCCGGAACACGCTGTCGGTGACTAACCCCTCGGCAGAGGGGTGCTCCGAGAAACCGGGCAAAGAGCCGGTAGGGACCGCAGATACTTCCTGGCCGAGCGAGGACAGGAAGCAGGCCGCCGCTGAAGCTCCAAGGCTGGGCCAACAATGGCCTCAGCCACCAGAAAGGCCTCCGTGAGAATCCCCGGGTCCAGAATTCTCATTAGGGATACTGGCCCGCTTGGACACGGGCTCAAGCTGCATCCCGGTGGACTCAGAGATGAGTCAAGAGACCCAAGAAGGACGATGGGCTATCGCCCACTGACTGGTCACCGGAGGACTCCAGATTGAACTGCCTGGAGAACAGGGAGGAATCGTCGTCGGATTCTGAAGAGTCTGGGAAGAGCTGCCGTGGCCCTGAGCCACCCTCCACCTGCCGAGGACGGTCGGGAGTGAAGGTGACCGACAACCTGAGGGGCAGGCCGTGACCCGACCGAGAATTCTTGGTCAGTGCCCCCAACTTCGGTTGTGGAGGCGGAGGTTCCACCACAATCGGTGGAGCAGCTGGTTTCAGCCGAGCAACCGGCCCTGGAGCGGGCAACTCAACTGGAACGAGTGGTTGCTTCGGTCGTTCAGGCGACAGCCACTTGATGGCTGGGGTCTTGGCCGGGGTCGGCTTAGGCCCGGACAACAGCAACTGCTGCCACATAAGGTCCTCGTAGCGCCAGCGCAACTTGCGCCACAGCCTCTTCTCACCCGAGAAGGAGGACGAGGAAGAACGGAGTCGCCGCTTACTTCGGTAACGAGACCGAGACCACCGATGTCGGCGGGAACGGCTGGACCGAGAAGAGGTCCGAGACCGAGACCTTCGGTGGGACCGAGGGTGGGTCTGGGAAGGGGCGAGGGACACCCGCTTCCCTCGCTCGCACTTTAACCGGGACCGCGCCCAGAAGGAGCAGGCAGATCTCGCATCCACCGGGGAACCGGTGAAGGAGGGTTGTCGGCTTCTCCAGTCGACAGCCCGTCTAATGGATTGAGAAAAATCTCGACTTTGTCGACGAGAGTCTTGGCAGGCTGGCCTGACGGGGGCACCGTGAAGCTAGCGGCCTCAGCCGCAACCTCGACCGAAGTCGACGGTCAGCTGCCCGGGGAAGGGGACCTTTCCCGCTCCCACGAACGCCAACGGTGGGACTTACCTTTTGACTCCTTTTTCTTGGGCCGAGAAGAATGTCCCGAAGGCCCCTTTCCTTTCGTGGAAAGGGACTGACAAAGCTCCTTGAACGAAGCCATATACGAGGAACTCAGAGAGAGCGGATAAATGCTGCGGCCAAGGGGGAGGATGCGGCCTGGGCCGCCTCCTCCTCGAGGGCGATCATCTGCTCGAGCTGCTCAGCTGAGCCAGCCACCGCGGACACTGCCCAACAAGCCTCTTTAGATTTTACCGGTGGGAAACGTTTCTCCGGGCGCCCGAGTTTCAATCTGGCAGCGCGATCGGCCAGAATGTTGGCCGAGAAAGAGCGGCACAACTCGCAGGCCTGCGGGTCATGATCTAGGCCTAGGCAGTAGATGCACATGGAGTGCGGATCCATCCTAGACATTTTCTGAACGCAAGGGCACCTCCAAAAGCCGGGAACAGATTTGTCCATCACAGCCACGAGAGGGAAGATGAAGACCGAAGTTTAGAAAACTTCAAAACCAATTTCGGACGAACCGAAGAGTTAGGATCCAGTCTAAAATGCAGAGCGCTAAGGAGGGAACCTGAGTTTCCAAGCGGTAAGGAAGATCTGGCGTCATGTGGCGGAGCCGTGAGTTTTACCACCCGGGTGGGTGGGAGGAGCCAGCTTGAAGACCTTCCGGCAAGAATTAAAGCGGCAAGGATACCTGCCAGAAAGTGTGGATGAAAAACATATCCATGTCCCTAGAACCGGTGATGATAGCCAAGCGTGCCTCCTTGGTTAGGTAGGGCTTTATGCGATAGGCAGCTCCCAACTTCATATTAGCTCTGCGGACTAAGAGGCTGACGTGGTCTTTGAAGGAGAGGGAGTGGTCCAGCGTTATCCCTAGGTATTTGAAGGGACGTTCAAGGGCAGGGCCATCAGGGGGTTGTATGAGTAGAGGAGTTGACATTGAGGGTTTTAGTAAGGAACAGTTTCGACCCAAACAATATAGCCTTGGTTTTCGTAGACTTGATCAACAACAGATTGGATGAAAAACACAAGTGACACGGTAGTTCTGGGTGAGGACGGAGGAGATAGATGAGGGATTTGTCACTATTGCAGATGACAAGTTTGTCCACATACAGTAGGGAGTGGCAGGTACAGCTGTCAGTGGGGACAGAATGACAAATAGGAAGAAGAGCAGGGAGCCCAAAATGGAGCCCTGGGGAACTCCTGTGGTAATTGGCAAGGGGGGACAGGTAGTAGTATTTATTCAAATGGATTGGGAGCGTCCGGAGAGGTAGTTTCGAAACCAGTCAGTGGCCTCGGCAGAGCAACCAAGCGAGGATAGTTTGGATAGGAGTAGGGAGTGGCTGATCATGCTGAATGTTTTTGACAGGTCCACAAAGACAGCTCCGTGGCACATCCATGGTCCATGTTTGAGAGAATATGATCAGTAAAAAGAGTCAGGGCAGTTGAGGTACTGTGATGCTTACGGAAGTCATGCTGTTGGCTGTATAAGAAGTTGTGTTTAGCAATGAACTCAGATAGTTGTTGGCAGACTATCCTCTCAAGGAGTTTATTTAGGTGGGGGAGAATGGATATAGGCTGGTAGTTGTTGGAAGAGTGAAGGTCACTGGATTTGAAAATAGGAACCACTCTAGCAGACTTCCAGGACTCAGGCATAGTAGAGGTACATAGTGCAAGGTTGAAGATAAAGGTAAGAGGCTTACATACAAGAGAGGAGACAAGTTTCAGAAAGACAGGGGAGAGGTGGTCAGCACCAGGGCTACCCCTGCTTGGTAACCATTTTAGCAGTTTGGATGTGACCTTTGTGGAGATGATCAAAAAGTAAAAAAATGGGGCATGGCGGTGTCGCTAGGTAGGGGATTGAGTGGCAAGGAAGAACTGCATAGGGCCCAGGAATGGAAGACTGTGGAGGAGGGCCGACAGGTCAAAGAATTTGGTGTTGAGTGCTTCGACGACTGCTAAGAGTTTAGTCAGAGGGCCAGAAGGGGAGCTCAGGTGAATGGCAGGGCTGTGTGAGCCGGGGTGTAATACAGAATTAATAGAGTCCCCAAATTTTTTAGGATCACTGAGGTTCTCCCTCTCTCTCTCTGGAGCCAGTGGTAGTAATTCCGTTTTAAGGATCTGGTCATGTGCTTAAATCTATTAAGCAGGTTCCTGTACTTGTTGCAAAGGGTGAGCGAGGGAGTGGGCCTGTTTGTAGGCAGCCCACTTGCTGTCCAACTTCATGAGGGTCAGCAGGTCTCTTGTTAACCGAGTACGCCCACCTCTGTTCTCAAATCACAGAGGAATGTCAAATATTTTGCAAGACATTCTCTCTTTCCTATGTAACCTTTTTAGTGACACTGGGCATTCTTTTGGCAACCCTTAGTCTTGGCCTCTCTGGAATTTTTAAACATAACCAAGTTCCTCTGCATGTAATCCTTTTAAAGCATGAACCATGCTTTAAAAGGATTACATGCAGAGGAACTTGGTTATTTACAAAAAATATGTCTACAATATGCCAGCAGTTGGCAAACGTGCCCCACACTCCACTCATCACTCCTTCCCATGCAGAAAAATGTCCCTTGATGCTGACTCTCTGCCTCCTGTCCTTTAACCAAGATGCTAGCCAATTCATAATATACTTATTTAATATATGGATTTTGTTTTTAATACAGTACTACACTAAAGCATACAAAACAACCCTCCATAATAGCACTGCCCAGCAAGTGATAATACCACAGTTCATCAGTGGTAATACCATTGTTCACAAGTGATAATACTATTGTTCCGACCTGAACGATAGTATTATCACCAAAAGACGCATGCACTAGTTTTCCTACCCACGTCTTCCGAAGTGTGCCTTCCGATTGGCCACTTTTCCTTAGTGGGCGGGCAGAACAATCCTCAAAACATGGCGGCTATCTCTCGCTTAGCGAGACAAAAGTGAGTCCTCGGTATTTTCCTGAATTTGTATTTATTTATTTATTTTTTAAATGTGCCCCCAAATAGATTTATCCGGTGTTCCCCAATAGTAGAAAAGATAGGAATGCCTACCAGTTCTATTATGGCGTGTTTACAGGAACTGAGGAGTCCAGTAGACACAATGGAGCAAGACAGAGGGAATGACAACGTCAGACAGTGCGGCAGTTGAGCCATGATCCAGACACTCCTTAACTGAAGTGGCTGACTGCCCGTCTCAAAAGACCCAAAAACAAACTTGGATCCATATATTTAAAAAACAATGTATGGTTCAGTGTGTACTACCAGTCAGCAATACCATCTTGTGGTTCTGGACACTTAGGAACCTCTCGAACTTCACTCTCGAGGTTTCGACGTGTCCAGAACCTCTCTACGTTATTACTGACCGGTAATGCACACTGAAATACAGGTTACTCACCTGTAACAGGAGTTCTAGGAATGGTATATGTTGTTCATCCACACTTATTGGCAGGTTCCTTGCAGTTTTAAATTTTGCCGGAAGGTCTTCGAGCTGGCTCCTCTCACCCACCCGGGTGGTAAATCTCCCGGCTCCGCCCCATGACGCCAGATCTAGCCCGCTGGAAGCCAGGCTGTGCGTCGAAGCCGGGGAGGTCGGGTGGGTCGTGTGGATGAATAACATATACCATTCCTAGAACTCCTGTTACAGGTGAGTAACCTTTATTTCTAGGGACATGGATATGTTGTTCATCCACACTTACTGGCAGACTCCTAGCAGTTCTCCGGGAGGAGGGAGGCAAGGCGCACACCCCCTACTTAGGGAATAAAGACTGGGAGAACCGAGGCCCCAAAACCAGCATCCCGGCGTGACTCAAGGTCGATGTGGTAGTGGGTAATGAAGGTATGTGCAGACTCCAGTAGCAGCCCTGCAGATATCCTGGATAGGGACATCCCTGGAAGCAGCCACTGATACAGTGGTATGGCGGTAGAATGAGCTCTCATCCTCTGGGAGGCTCATGCCCGCCAACCTATAGCAGAGATCTATGCAGGAGGTGACCATCTGCTTATCATCCGCTTGGCTGCAGGTCTGCCAGGTGCAGCTTCAGCATAGGTGACAAACAGCTGGCGAACCTCTCCCGAACTTCAGCCGTCCGCTCCTTATAATAAGCAGCTCTTCTAGGGTCCAAAGTATGGAGCCCATTACTGCCTCTGAGGTGTGACTTGGAGAACACTCGCAGAGTCAACACCTGGTTAAGGGTGAAATTGGCACCACCTTCGGGAAGGAACTTCAGTAGGGGAGGACAACTTGTCCCTGTGGAAGACCAGATAAGGAGACTCTATGGAAAGCGCCTGGAGCTCTCCCATCCTTCTGGCTGATGTGATAGCCAACAAGAAGCGGTCTTCCACTACAGGTGGGAGATATCGCACCTGTGCATTGGTTTGAATGGCTTGCCCATGAGCTTGGCCTACCAGCAGTAGATGCCATGGAGGTGGAGGTTCTCAAAGACCGAGGATATGTGATGAAGGCCTTGAAAAAGCACCCGACCACCTTCTCCCGCGCCACTGCTTTCCCGCCCGCACCGTAAGCAGAGATGGCTGCCAGGTGCACCTTAAGGGTTGTCGACCGAAACCCCTGCTGAGAAAGGGACCACAAGTAGTCCAGAATACTTGCCAAGGGACAGGCGGAAGTGTCCAAGCCCTTCCCCTGACACCAAATGGAGAATCTCTTCCATCTGTAGGCATAGCATTTCCTGGTCGACTCCTTACGGGACGCCTCAACAACGTTGAGGACCTTGTCGGAAAGACCCAAGGCCTGGAACTCTAGCCACTCAGGAACCAGGCCGTCAGGTGCAGGGATTGAAGGTCCGGATGGAATACCTTCCCCTGATTGACTGAGATCAGGTCCGGTGGCTGGAAGCCCAGGAGCCTGAGCTGAGACTGAGGAGATCTGGATAGCAGAATGGCATGGGCCAGTCTGGGGCTACCAGAATACTCTGCGCCTTGTCCCTCGCCTTGAGAAGCACCTGTGGATCAAGGGAAATGAGGGAAAGGCGAGAAGAGGCCCGGGTCCACGGCCTCGAGAAGGCATCCCTGCAGCGAGCCCTGCTGAGGGGGTGGGCATGGAACAGTCTTAACTTCGAGATTCTCCTGAGGCAAACAGGTCCACCTGAGGCGTGCCCCAATGGGGAGAAGAGATCTTGTACACTTCCGCAGAGAGACCACTGTGGGAAGCAGCCCCTATCCGGCTTAGGGCATCGCCATGGTGTTGGAGCCCTGCCACGTGAATGGCTATGAGATCCGCCCCAGGCTATCGCGAGGGACCATATGCGGAGAGCTTCTTTGCATAACAGCTGAATGGCCCCGCTGGCGGTTTATGTAGTACATGGTCGTGGTATTGCCTGTCTGGACCTGAACCACTTGACCCCGTAGAAACAGAGCGAAGGCGGTGAGAGCTAGGCAGACTGCTCGGATCTTCAGCAGGTTGATATGGCATCAGGACTCCCGAGGGGACCAGAGGCTGTGCGCTCTGTGCTCCCCCAGATGGGCACCCCAACCCATCAGAGATGCATCGGTCGATAGAGAGACCATCTGTTCGGGGTGGACGAACGGGATGCCCTCCTGCAGATGTGCCGGAACGGTCCACCACTGGAGAGCGTTCTACATCTCCTGGGTCACTGTCACGAGCTGGTCCAACGGATCGCAGCGTCGTGACCACTGGCTGACCAGTCCCCATTGAAGGGGACGCATGTACCAACGGGCTCAACGGACCAACCTGGTGCAGGCTGCCATGAGGCCCAGGAGGTGCAGGAAGTCCCGGGCAAGGGGCGATTGCCCAACCAGAAATGATTGGGCAAAGGAGGAAAGAACCTCGGCCCTGTCCACCGGGAGTCGAGCTCTGCCCTGATGAAGAGTATCACCTGCTTCGGCATGAGTTCCGACTTGGCCTCGTTGATGAGAAGGCCAATCTGAGAGCAAACCTGGAGGGCCAGATCTCTGGACCGCTCTACCTCCACTCTGGAGGGGGCTGCAATCAGCCAGTCGTCCAGGTAGGGGTACACCAGGACCCTTCGGCGCCGCAGGAATGCTGTCACCACTGCCATGCATTTGGTGAAGACCCTGGGAGCTAGAAAGAGGCCGAAGGGCACGGCCCGGAACTCGTAAAGGGATCCCTCCGCTCTGAAGTGGAGGAATATCTGATGAGACGGACGGATCGGGACGTGAAAGAACGCGTCCTGGAGGTCCAGGAACAGAACCACACGCCTCATTCCAAGGATGGGATTATCTGAGCCAGAGTGACCATCCTGAAGGTCCGAGACCTTAGGAACCTGTTCAGGTCATGGGTTTGAGGATGGGGCGCCAGCCCCGTCTGCTTTGGGACCAGGAAATACCTGACACAAACCTCGGGTCTGGAGGAGGATCCGCCACCTTCCTGATCACCTCTTTTCGAGGGAGCAGGGCAATATCGGCTCAAGGGCCGACAGCAAGGCTGCAGACCACGTGGCCTCCCGAGGGTGACAGCTCAAAAGGGTGGGGTCTGCTCAACTCCAGAGGCAGGCCTTTCCTACCACCTCCAACACCCAGCGGTCCGTGGTGATAGCGGACCAGGCGGAAAGGAAGTATGGAGCCGCCTTCACAGGGGAACCCAGGGGGAGGACGAGGCTAGGGCGATACCCCTCAACCAGTCACTGGGCAGGCTTGGAGGAGGGAACTGATTGAGGACCTCCTGGGCATTTACCTCCTTGCTTCCTGTTGGAGGAAGCCGCTGGCTTGGGTTTGGGATGCCAAGCGTGAGCCTGCTGGTCCTGTTGCTGGTGCTGTTGGGCCGGTCGTGCTGCAGGGGCCGAAGGACTTATGCTGTTGTTGATGGCGGCCTTTGTCCCTCTGGGCGGAGGTGACCGAGTCCAGAGTAGCATTGGACTTTTCGATCCGCTGGAGGTGTCCCTCCACTCCAGGGCCGAAGAGGTCAGTCCCCAAGAAAGGGACGCCTGCCAACTTGTGCTGGGTATCCATTGAAGGTGGATATTCTCAGCCACGCCTCTATGGTGCATGGCCACGTGGCCAGCTACTGACCTGGCACAGGAATCACCTATGTCCAGAGCAGTCTGAAGCTGCTGCTTCGCCACCACCCTACCCTGGTCCCGCACCTGACGGACCGTGGTCTGCAGGTCGGCCAGGAGATGAGGGACAACCTCATCCAGGGAACACAAGAGGGCGTGGGAGAAGTGTGCCATCAGCACGGCCGAGCTGGCCTGTCGGAGGCCGAGGGAGGATGCAGCTTACACCTTGCGCCCGGCAAAGTCCAGCTTTTTGGACTTTTTGTCGGGGGGCTTATCCATGTCCCGAGCGTTTCCGGAACGCCGGAAGACGGTATCGGTGACTAACCCCTCGGCAGAGGGGTGCTCCGAGAAACTGGGCAAAGAGCCGGTAGGGACCACATACTTCCTGGCCATCCTGGCCGAGGGCGCAGGACAGGAAGCAGGCTGCTGCCAAAGTTCCAAGGCTGGGCCGACAATAGCCTCAGCCACAGGGAAGGCCTCCGTGGGTGAATCCCCGAGGTCCAGTATCTCCGTCAGGAGATACTTGATCCGTTTGGACAAGGGCTCGAGCTGCATCCCGGTGGACTCCGAGATGAGTCGAAGCAGACCCAAGGACGACGATGGGCTATCGTCCAATGACTGGCCCCCAGAGGACTCCAAGTCGACCTGCCTGGAGAACAGGGAGGAGTCATCATCGGACTCCGAAGAGTCTGCGAAAAGCTGCCTCGGCTCTGAGCCACCCTCCACCTGCCGAGGACGGTCGGGAGAGGTGACCGACATCCTGTGGGGCAGGCCATGGCCCACCGGAATCCTTGGTGGTGCCCCAGACTTTGGTTGTGGAGGCGGAGCTTCCACCACACGGTGTGAGCATGAAGTTTCGCCGAACAACCGCCCAGGAATGGGCATCTTGACTGCGGCGAGCGGTTGCTTCGGTCGTTCGGGCGACAGCCACTTGATGGTCGGGGGATGAATCGGAGTCGATTTACTCCTGGACAACAGTAACTGCTGCCACATAAGCTCCTCATAACGCCGACGCATCTTAGCGCCAAAGCCTCCTCATACAAGGAGGACGACGAGGAGAATGGTGTTGCCGCTTACTGGGCATAGAGACGCCTGATGTCGGGCGGGAGACGCTTGACCGAGAAGAAGTCCGAGACCGGGAAACCCTCGGGGTGACCGAGGCTGGTCTGGGAAGGCGGGAGACACCCGCTCTTCCCTCGGCTTGCGCACTTTAGGCGGGGACTGCCGCCCCGAAGGCGCAGGCAGATCCTCGGTCTCCACCGGGGGAACTGGCGAAGGTGGGTTGTTGGCTTCACCAGTCGACAACCCGTCCGACGGGTCGAGGAATATCTCGACTGCGTCGACGGGAGTCTCATCAGGCTGGCCTGACAGGGACACCGTGAAGCCAGCGGCCTGAGCCGCAACTTCGACCGAAGTAGACGGTCGGCTGTCCAGGGAAGCAGACCTCTCCCACTCCCATGAACGCAGATGGTGGGACTTACCCTTCGACTCCTTCTTGGGCCAAAAGGAATGTCCCGATGGCCCCTCTCCCTTCGTGGAAAGGGAGTGACAAAGCTCCTTGAATGAAGCCGAGTATGAGGAACTCAGAGAAAGCGGGATAAATTCAGTGGCCAAGGAGGAAGATGTGGCCTGGGCCGCCTCCTCCTCAAGGGCGATCATATGCTCGAGCTGCTCAGCCGAGCCAGCCGCCGTGGACACCGCCCAATGAGCCTCTTTGGATTTTACTGGTGGGTAACGCTTCTCAGGGTGCGAGCTTCAATCGGCGCAGCTAATCCTCAGGGCGGTGGCTGAAAAAGCGGCACAACTGCAAGCCGTGGAGTCTAGGCCCTAGGCAGTGAGCGCCGCGATGAGTGCGGATCCGTCCTGGACATTTTCTGCGTGCAAGGGCACCTCCAAAAGCCAGGGATCGATTTGTCCATCGCAGCTGCGAGGGATAATGAAAATCAAAGTTTAGAAAACTTCAAAACGCGTTTCGGACGAACCAAAGAGTTAGGATCCAGTCTAAAACGCAGAGCGCTAAGGAGGGAACCTGAGCTTCCAAACAGTAAGGAAGATCTGGCGTCATGGGGCGGAGCCAAGAGTTTTACCACCCGGGTGGGTGGGAGGAGCCAGCTTGAAGACCTTCTGGCAAGATTTAAAGCGGCAAGGAACCTGCCAATAAGTGTGGATGAACAACATATCCATGTCCCTAGAACTATATATTATTCTCTTTTTATCCCCATTTCCTCCAGCTTGGAAACTAGTTCTACATGAGGTACTTTGTCTAATGCCTTTGAATAATCCAAAAGGACTATGTCAACTGGGATGTTATAAGCCAGTGCCCTGCTTACTGGCTCAAAGATATAGAGGAGATTAGCCTGACACGATTGGTTCTTTTTATTGTACATAGTTTTGGGGAGTCTCTTTGTTGTCGAATGCTGCAAGTTATCAATAAAGTTATCACCAGGCTCAATGCCACTCCCTCCTTTCTTACCCTAGATGGTTCGGTTCTGGAAGATGTCTTCTCTTTCAAATACCTTGGGCTATGGCTCAACAAGAACCTTGATTCTACGGTGCACGTGGATGCTATCCATAAAACACATTTCTCCAACCTTGGTGCTCTATTCAGACACCACAGCTGTCTTCCACCGCAAGGAGAGGGAGTGGGGGAGAGAGAGAGAGATAGATTATTCTCCCTATCTTTGATTCTGGAGATGTAGTCTAACCTCTGCCCCCAAATCCACCCTATCCAGACTGGACACTTTCTCACTCCTTCTGCCGCTCTGCTCTTAGCTGCGCACCTTGTACCCACCACTGTGACCTTTACACCTCACTCTCCTTCCCATTCCTCAGTGCCAGACACCTTGCCCAAAGAGCCTCTTTAACCAGAAAATACTGGCTTGGCCCTCAGTCGCCCTACCTACACTCCCTCATCTCTGAGTCACCCACCCCTTCTACACGCTCCGTAACTCCACCCACCGGGCCCTTACCTCCTCCCGTGTACCACTTCAGGGTGCGCTGCCCTCTCTTACAACTGCATCCCATTAAATATCCGCTCTGTGCAGTCCCCTCCCACTCTCTATTGCTCCTCCTCCATCATCATATAGCCCCCTCTTGCAACTGCACCTAACCACCCCTCCCTCTTTATACCCCTACAATGCCCAAACCAACTTTTGGACTAATCCGCTCCCTCATTACTCTGTCCTGCCTACCCTCTGCAAGGTTTCAAATCATCCCGAGAGAATGAAGGCTCTTGGCTGACCTGTGGCCCCCTCCTCATGTTCTTCCCTTTCGCCCTCAAAATGCCCAATCTGACTTTGGCTTAATCCCATCTCTCATGCCTATTTATCCTACCTGCCCCTTGTGGGGTTTTGGGGCATCCAGAAGGGGTGAAGGGCCTTTGGCTGACCCATCTCCATCCTACTCCTACTCTAACACAGCTCTACTTTTACCCTAGAAACTGTACTGACCACATAATCTGGTTGGATCTAGCACTTTCCCTGCCAAAGTTTCCCATTCTTGAAAATGTATAATAAGCACTTTGTGTGTCTTATGTCTCGTTTCCTCTGTAAACCAATGACTGCATGTAGCGCAAGTTTTGTTGTAACTGTATATCTGGACATGCACACCTGTTTGTACCTGTTTATGTGACCTTGCACTCTGAGAAATGATTGTATAGGTTTTCTCCTATGTATCCCCCTACCCCCAGGACGCATAGGAAACTAATTATTACAGCTCTGTATGTCCTCTTGGTGAAACTTTTTCAAACAGATAAATCATCAGTTACATACAACATTCAACAACAATGAAGACACTATAAAGAAAAATAAACGAAAAAAATAAACAAACGATCTTAGCCACTCAGGACTGGAACAGGACTCCAGAACATCTGAACTCTTCAGCAGAGAAATAAATCTGCTGTTGGAATGCTAGAGGGAGCATGACCACAGTGCAGAGTTTGAATTTGTATCATTCCAATTTGGTCTCTGGGAGCAACAAGTCGGGTATGAGAAGATGCAGACTTGTACCAGTACACCAGTAATAAACTCCGATTATCAGAAACAGTGGACTGTGACTTCAGGTGGGGATGAAGCAATAGAAAATTAATTCTAAGGGGCAAGGATCCTCTTTTGATGAAAAGTGTCCACAGTGACAAAGAGTGAGACTAAAGAAATACAAGAAAATACAGCATTTGAAAAGTAAGGTTTATTGTACCCAAATAATATGTTTTAAAGCTTTCCCAGAGGCATCAGTTGCTGTTTAAGTCACAGAAAACCCTTATACTACAGTATTGGATATAGTACATATACTCAAAAGCGTGTTCAATATTTACAATCAAGTTTATTTCTTGAGATAAGAATAAACAGGTTATTCTGCATTTGACAATTTTCTCAAGTCCTGGACATGATGAATCCATTTGAGGCCTACATACAGAAAATAAGTTTTTTTTTTTTTTATGCTGCCTGGGTCTCCTCCAGCCTCCTCTTCCTCATCAACAAGCGACGTTCACGTTCATATTCCTTCATGCGCATCACGTAACTAGAAAGGATAAAGATCAGAATCATGGTAAAGTCAGGTCATTTTAAGATAAATCTGCTCAAAAAGAGGCATGTTACCGCGACTTAAGTGAGAGTTATACTTCCACTCAAGCACAGATGTTGGAAAAGGAATTTTTGTTTAAAGGTAACACTGTTAATATTGTTAACTACAGTAACATAGTAATAATACAGGCAAAAGAAAGCAGTCTTTATAAATTGCTCATCAGTTCTCACCATTTATGGTATGATTAATGTAATGTACTCATACAATTATCTAGTCTATTCTTGAAGATATTAAGGTTGCTGTGGTTTTACTACAGTACGTCCACTGGCAAACCTTCTTTGAGGGAAATGTGTTCTAAAAAAGTTCACTATTAATTTGCTATCTGTGAGACCATATGACCTCCTTGGCTACTCAATGCTATAAGTGTAAAGTTTTGAAAAGTGCTTGGTTCCTAGATGCTCTACAGAGAAACACAGACTTTGACAGCAAATAATGACCGCTTGGCCCACCTATTCTGCTCATTTCCCTACCCAATGGATAAGCTGCAGATCCTAGTTAACCAACAGTCTACTTCCTCCTACCCCCACTAGAATTGCCTTATGTCTGTCCCATGCATTTTTGAATTCCCCCACTGTTTTTGACTCTACGACCTCCTCAGGAAGGCCATTCCATGCATCTACAACCCTCTCTGTGAAGAAATACTTCCTCACATTTCTTCTGAACCATCCCCCCTCTATCTTCACATTGTGCCCCCTTGTTCTTTATTTAAGTATCATAATTACAATCCTTTGAGTCAAAGACTCATTTACAAAGGCTCATAGTCATACACAGACTAGGACAGGGAGGCGAAGAACATACAGTGAGTGGAGAACAGACAGTAGTGTAGGAACAGTAGCATGGCAGAAATATATACAATTACAATTTGTACAGTTGGGAACAGGTGGATGGTCCATAACAGCGAGAGAAAGGCCCCTTCTTGCAGGAGACAGGCCTTCTTGCACACCTCTTTTTCTGAAAGATGCTACCCTCTTGAACTTTGTTGATTCCCTTGAGGTATTTTAAAGTTTCTATCATGTCCCCCCCTCCCTCCTTTCCTCGAGGCTATACATCTTAAGCTCCTTTGGTCTTTCTTCATGTGTCTTCTGGTGCAGACCCTGCACCATTTTTAGTTGCCCTCCTCTGAACAGCCTCCACCCTGTCTATGTCTTTGCGGAGATGGGGTTTCCAGAACTGTACACAGTACACCAGATGTGGTCTTACCAGCTGTCTGTAAAGAGGGCCAACAACTTCCTGTTTTCTACTGGTGATGCCTCTCCCTATGCATCCCAGTATCCCCTCAGCCCTCCTTACTGCCTTCTCACATTGCTGGCCCACCTTTAGGTCGTCTGATATGACTACCCCCAGGTCCCTTTCCATTTTTGTTGTAATCAGTATCTCACCCCCCACTGTGTACTCTTCCCCTTGGTTTTTGTTTCCAGGTGCATTACTTTGCACTTCTTTGCATTGAATCTAAGCTGCCATACATTTGACCATTGCTCCAACCTTGCCAGGTCCCTTTTCATCCTTTCCACCCCACCTTGCGTATCAACCCAGTTGCAGATCTTTGTGTCATCTGCAAAGAGACATCCTTTCCCTTCTAGTCCCGCTGCAATGTCACTTACAAAGACATTAAAAAAAGACCGGCTCCTGTACTGAACCCTGCAGTATCCCACTAGTAAGTCCCCTTTCTTCACCGTGGACTCCATTTACTATTACCCGCCGTGTCCTGTTGTCCAGGCTACCATCCTGGGACCCACTCCCAGGCTGACTAATTTGTTTATTAATCTTTTGAGCGGGACTGTGTCAAATGCCTTGCTAAAGTCTAGGTAGACCATGTCCACAGCCCCGCCCTGGTCTACTACTTTGGTCACCCAGTCAAAGAAATCAATTAGATTTGTCTGACATGACCTTCCTGCTGTGAATCCATGCTGCCATGGGTTATGTGCCCCACTAGACTCTAGGTACTCAACAATTCTTTCCTTCAGAAGTGATTCCATCATTTTCCCTACCATTGAGGTCAAACTGATAGGTCTGTAGTTTCCTGTCTCTGTCTTGCTCCCACTTTTGTGAAGGGGAATCATATCCACCCTCCTCCAGTCCTCAGGTATCACACCATCCTCCCATGATTTATTAAAAAGGGTAGTCAGTGGTATTACTAGTTCTTCCCTTAGTTCTTTTAGAATTCTGGGGTAAATGCCATCAGGCCCCATTGCTTTATCTACCTTCAGTTTTAAGAGTTCTTTCAGAACCCTTTTTTCTGTGAAAGGACTAATATCAACCCCCTATCCAGAGTGCTTCTATTGACTGGATTAGGTAGCTCCCCTGCTTCTCCACTGAATACTGAGCAGAAGTATTCGCTTAGTATCCCTGCTTTTCACTGTCACTCTCTGCCCAACCACCTTCCTCTTTATTCAGCCTCAGTATCCCTGTCTTAGTCTTTCTTTTGCTCCCTAATGTACCTATAAAAGGTTTTATCCCCCTTCTTAACAGAGTTGGCTATCTTTTCCTTGGTTTGGGCCTTTGCTATTCTGACTGCCTTCCTCGCTTCCTTCTGCTTTAACTGGTATAGTTCTCTGTCCTGCTCATTCTGTGTTTCCCTTATACTTCCTGAATGCTAACTTTTCTCCCTTACCTTCCATACTTCTTTTGAAGCTGATAGTGTTTTCTTTCATTTTGATTTGTTTATTTGCTTCACAAAGGCTTTTGCCTCTGTGATGGGGTTTTGATGTTTCCCCATTGTTGCTCCGCCCCACCTTCTTGCCTGTTTGCTAGTGCTTTTCCGAGGCACACTCCCATTTTGACAAAAATCAGCCCTCCTGAAATCCAGTACAGTACCTTCACTTTTGTATGGCTTGACTCTATAGCTAAGTTTATCGTGAACCACAGTTTGGTGGTCGATTGTTCCCAGATGGCTACCCACTTCAAGATCGGAGATCCTCTCTCCATCCCCATTTGAGAGTACCGGGTCTAAGATTGCTCCCTCCCGAGTGGGTTCCAAAACTAGCTGTCTGAGGCATAACCCATGTAGGGCATTGAGAATGGACCTGCTCTTGGATGTGGCTGCAGCAAAGGTGCTCCAGTTAACATCTGACATATTCAGGTCCCCCATCAGCAATATGTCCCCTTTCTCTGCCATCCCAAGGATGCCTTAATCACTTCCTTGTCCATTTCCTCCCCGAGACGGGGGTCTGTATACAACCCATGTACAGGTTGTGGTGCCATTTCCAGTCTCCAGGGTGACCCACAGTGCCTCCTCTTCTCCCTGTTTACCCTTTATTTCTGTTGCTTTGATTCCTTCCCTTACATAGAGAGCTACTCCTCCTCCTCCTCTTCTTCCCTCCCTCTAGAGTAAAATGATGTCCCACCATCTCCACATACAATTGTAAATTTGGGCACATGCGAAATCTGTTAACCTCAGTGCATTGTTTAATATGTTTATTTTGAAACAGCCCTATTATTTTCCTTATTTCAGAACCTCTGTAGTCTTTTCTCCACTCAATGTTAATTTATTTTTAAATCACTCAGCAGTTCTAGAGCCCAATCACAATTGTTTCTTTGTTTTTGTTAACTAGAAAGTGAGCTGGGACAGTGCTCTTTTGCGGTCATGTTTGATACAAATATACAATAAAATAACTCTTAAAAACATGCACTTTGAAAGCTGTAATCAAGCATCATCATTGCACATTCTGAAGATGCTGCTTAAGGCAATCTTAAAACTAGAAGGACAACAGTGAATATTAATTAACCAATATTAGGCTTTTTAATAAATAAGGACCAACCCACAGGAAGAATCATTTACCAACTTGTAGCGTGAAACATTTTAGCTTAAAAGTAAGCTTTGAGCTCCTGGAATGAGGCAAAATTATATTAGTTACAAAGTAATGGGACACACATTGAGGTGCTTCAGATTTGTAGTTTTGATGAGCTGTAGTAGCCAGACTTATGTTAATTCTATGTATTGGTGGAGAAATACCCAAGTTCCTGTAATGTTCACAGTGGCGAGTATGAAAGGGGGCCTGTAAAGCAAAATGGACAATGTCCTTCCTTATTTTTATAGACAAACTTACGTAATCTGTAATCTGTTTGATTAGCAAACAGCGCCCCATCGTAGTGAAGAGTGGGTATCAAAATCTGTTTAGTTATGTTAAAGGTGATGGGAAACAGTTTTTACACCTCTAAATGCCCTCCAATTGTTCTTTTATCGGATACACAGTATTCTGACATACTTTATGCCTTTTTTTATCAAATTAAAAATCAAATTGTGTTGCTTTTGTAACTATCCTGAATCCCTCTCTGCTTAGCAGTTGCTGCGGTCTCTTTTAATACTGCTTGAACATTCTACGACATCACAAACTCCTTCCTAGGCCATTTAGATGAATGGCATGGAATGGGAGCCTGTGATGTCATGGAATGCCTTAGAGATATGAAAATCAAGAGCAGTAGCTGGTGAGAAGAGTAGAACTCAATGAAGATCTGATGACACCCACAACTACATTATTTATTTATCAAAAAATCATCAAAGCATACCAGAATACATAACTGGTATGGAAAGGAAGATGGAAGATCAGTTAACTATGTAAAAATAATTTCCTATCTCCTTTAAAGAGCTAGTGTACGGCCTAAAACTAATACTAATTTTTAAAGGCAGTCAGCCATTACTTATCTGAGATGCTTTTTATTTTCCCTTTGGTTAATTAGAAGATTGTTTGCCTGATGTTAGTATGTGTGATGTGTGGAACAGCACTTTGCCTGGCAGCTGACATATACCTCTGTTCCCCAACAATTCAGCACTGTGACCTCTTTATGACACCACTGTCACTTAGAAAACAGCCACTCAGTAGCTGTCGGGGGTGGGGTGAGGGTTACTGTATATTTTATAGGGAAGCCAAGAAAGCGCTTGGTTCCTGACATAAAATGGAACCACAGTATAAGGTAAACTAAATGAAACATTTTACATTACAGTTCCTGATAAACAGAAACGCCTATATATATATATATATAAGTAAATAGTAAACCGAGGTAAACCCCACTGAGGAAACTGTTCCCCTTGGATCCCTGGAACAAATGAAAAAACACCAACAAAACTAAGCTAAACTAACCTGACAAAGTAAAAAAAAAAAAAGAGGCAGCAAGTGATAAAGTACAGTTACGCAAGAACTCATCATAACTTACTATAACAGTAGATCTTTGAGAGGCAGCAGGTAACACCTTTAGGACTGAAGCCGACAGGCACCAGGACCCCAGAGAAAACTTCTACCTAGCAGTATACAGCGGGGACCGTCCCCGATGTCATGTATGGCATAAAATGGGCGGTTCCCCAGCCCATCCTCAGTTCTCCCGCCGAAGACCCCAGCAAATAGGTAAAAATGGAGAACTGAGGAGGTTTCTCTTAGAAAGGAAACAGAGGCATCTGTGATGGAAAACAAGCTACTGGGGGAAGGTGGGAGGGAAATATAGTACCTGCTGCAAAGGCTCCTCTCGAAGATCTACTGTTATGGTAAGTTCTTACGTAATCGTACTATCTTACTTTGAAGGGGCTCTTGCAACAGTCCTTTAGGACACAGTCCCAAGCAGCAAGTAGAGACCCCGGTCAGAAGGGCAGAGGTAGAAGTCTCCTCTAAAGGAATTTATGACAGAAGGCCCTGAAGGACTGCTACTCCAAAGTCTGCTCTGTAGCGAGAAGCAATGTCCAGATTGTAGTGCTTAAAGGTGTAGACAGAACTCCAAGTGATAGCCACACAAATGTCAGCAGCAGACATGTTCTCAAGGAGGCAAAAGAAACCACCATGCCCCTGGCAGAATGATCCTTTATCGAGCACGGTAAGGGGTTGTCATACTTACTGTAGCAGAAAACAATGCAGTTAACCAACCATTTAGATAAACACTGTTTAGAAACAGGAGCCCTTCCATTCTGGGACGAAGGAAACAACTGATGGGACTTATGAATGGTTCGGTTGCGCTCTAAATAATAACAAAGCAATCTATGAACATCCAGAGTATGTAGTAGTACCTCCCCCTGGTTCGAATACTCTCTAGGTAGTAGACAGGAAGGTGGATGTCCTGATTCAATATAAACTCTGACACCACCTTGAGAAGAAACTTAGGATTAGTCCGCAAGGCCACCCTGTCCTTGTGGAAAACCAAATAAGGTTCCACCAAGCCTTTTCCTCGGGTTTATGCCTTCCTACTGTTAGTTTAATAGCATACATGTATTCTACTGTCTGCACCTGACTTCATGTGTTGGATTCCCACGACCATGTAACTTCACATGCATTTGTAAACACTCTGATGTACTGTTACCCTGTCTCTGTATGTAAACTGTTTGGATCACACTATATGTAATTAACTCTGGGTTGCCCCTGAAAAAGGAACACCATGTCTCAGTGGGATTACCCGGTTAACACATTTCAATAAATAAATTACACATCAGGGCCTGAAGCTTGGAAATCTTTTGAGCAGAAGTAATGGCAACCAAAAATAATGCTTTCCAGGACAGAAAGCGCAGCTCTGAACTTGCAGCAGATTCAAAAGGGAGGCCCTGTATGCTTCTCTAAAACAAACAAAAGATCCCATAGCAGGATGAGGGTCCTGGATGGGAGGCTTCAAGTGCAGAATGCCCTGTAAAAATGTACGAGGAAGGTCCAGCTGGGCAAGAATTTTGCCCTCAATAGGTGCATGGTAGGCTGAAATGGCAGACAAGTGCACTTTGAGTGAAGAGCAGCAGAGTCCTGCATCAGATAAGGAAAGGTGGTACTCCTGGGCCGAATTCACTGAGCAGGAGAATGGGTCTAAATGCAGAGTGGTGGCCCAGATGCAGAAATGCTTCTATTTCATAGTACAGGTTGCCCTAGTGGACGGTTTTCTAGCGGCCACTGGGACATCCACTACCCAGGGTGATACCCAAATCTGGATACAACTAGTTCTACATGACACACGCATGGAGGTTCAGAGATTTGAGATCCGGACGGTAAAGCAAATATGGGCAGGGAAATTGGAGATTTAACTGCAAGTTGCTGAAGCAGCAGAAACCAAATCTGGTGTGGCCGGAAAGGTACCACCAGAATCATCTCTGTTCCCTCCAACTGCAGCTTGGGAAGAACTTGCTGCAGCAGAGGAAAGGGAGGAAACATGTTAAGGAACCTCTCTGCTCAGGAGAGGGACGATGCATCTCACCAGAAAACACCAGGCCCTGGATCTAGCAAGCAGAAACTGGGCAGTTTTGCGTTGGCAGGGGAGGCAAATAGATTCCGTTTTGGATTACCCCATCTATCGAAGAGTTCTTCGGCCACTGAGGGATGAATTTCCCATTCGTGGGCTCTGGACCGAGATCTGCTTAGACTGTCAGCCAAGGTGTTTTGCATGCCCAGAACTGCTGTCAAGTCCAAGTGATGGTTCACTGCCCTTACCCACACTCGCTTGTTGATGTAAAATACCACTGACATGTCTGTCTGGATCAACAGGGGGTCAGCCAGTAAGACTGTCTGGAAGACCTGAAGGGCATATAGAATCATCCTCATCTTCAAGGTATTGATTTGGAGATAGAGCTCATGTGGGGTCCAGGATCCTCGAGCCTGGCGGTCTTCCAGGTGGGCTCCCCAAGCCCTGATCAGATGCATCTGTGGTCAGGATCTGACTGGGGGATTCCTTCCGTAGGCAAACCCCTTTGGAAAGGTTGGAGGAATCCAGCCACCATGTCAGTGCCTGTTTGACAGGGTTAGACACCAGGACTGGTTGCTCCAGATCATCAGAATGCTGATCCCACTACACTCTCAGGTTCCACTGAATTGCCCTCATGTACAGCCTGGCAAGAGGGACAGTGGCTATGGCGTCTACAATGTGTCCCAAGAATCTGAGGACAGACCTCGCTGGGACCTAGTGAGTGGGGGGAGATCTGCCGAGCGTGTCTCTGATGGTGTTCTGCTCTGTCTTGAAGAAAGGCTTTGCCTTGTGCTCTGTCCAGAATTGGCCCCATGTACTGCAACCATTGGCAGAGCCCGGAACTGGTAGTGACTTCCCTGGAAGCGGAAGCAAAGGAACCTCCTGTGGGGTGGAAGATCAGAATTTGGAGGTATGCATCCTACATGTCCAGGGAGCATAACCAATCCCCCTGATGAAGAAGAGGGAGGAGTCCTATTAAAGTGACCATCCTGGATCTTTTGTACTCTATGTACTGATTCAGGTGGCTGAGGTAGAGGACAGGACTCGGGTCCCCCGTTGTCTCTGGCACCAGGAAGAAGTGGGAATAAAACCCTTTTCCCCGTTGTGCAGAAGGGATGGGTTCCATGGCCTGCTTTTGCAGAAGTGCCTCGATCTCCTCTGCGATAAGAGCGCTGTGAGCCTGAGAGTAATGGGATGGAATCAGTGGGTTGTCTGGGGGTGTCTCTGAACTGCACAGTATGCCCCCTTTCAATGAGTTCTAGAACACCTCCCCTAAGGCTTTGGCTGGGGTCGGGAAGGGCAGGCAATGAGTCATGCTGAGGGGCAGCGCAGGCTGGGAGGTTCTAGAGACCCAAGAGGCGGAGCCTCCAGAGGCAGGAGTAGAGGCTTTTCTCTTGAATCCTGTTCTCTGCTGATGTCATCTAGGTTGCTGCCTCGCATTCCTACAAAAGGACCGTTTAGAGTGCTCCTTAGGCCGAGATTTATACATAGTATGTACAGATCTAATGGCTTTCCCCCGACTCCTGCAGGCGAGTAATGATGTTCTGTGAGTTTTCGCTGAACAGGACTGGCCTTCTGAAGGAAACGTCCATAATCTTGGTCTGTACGGTGGGGCAAACCTTGACACGCTCAGCCAGGAATAACAGCAGAAGCCGCTGCTCTGCCTACTGAGTCCACAGTATCACAGAACACCTGAAGGATGTGGTTACCGACGTCCGAGCTGAACTTTAGGATGGCCATCAGCTTTACCCTCCCTGGGCAATCTGGTATGGCTTGAGCCACCTCCACTGCTATGTTCCACAGGGTGTTTTGGTATTGAACCATATGGGCAAGGAAGTTTTGGGATCATATAGCACACGTGGCCGAGGAGTACATCTTCTTGGCCAAGTAATAAAATTGCTTAGAACAGTGGTTCTCAAGTGGTGAGGCGTGCCTCCCTGGGGAGGCGCGGACCCATTGCAGGGGAGGCGTGGCAAGTTTCCAAGTTTTACTGCAGTGTACTGCTAAAACGCTGCCTATGTATCCGTGTCTAATGCTGGAGCTAGGGGATCCCGAGCCAGCCAATCTGAGGGCGAAAAAAGGTCTTGAGCAGACCAATTGGGAGCAGGAGAAATGTGACCAATGGCAGGGGAGGTAGCTGCAGCCAATTAGTGCCAGAGTTTTCAAGCCAATGAGCTCTTTGCCTCCTATGTTGACGTCATTGGTCCTGGAAATAAAGACGCATGCAATGCCTGCGAAGAAATGGAAGCTGGATTCGTTTTGCTGCTAAGATCCCCTGCAAGCTGTCTGCCTCAGATTGCTGAAACCGCCCACCCTCCACCGTTGAAGCTGCCGACCACTACAGCCGCTGCCCTCCACTGCTGAAGCCGCCAACCGCTAAAGTTGCTGTCCTCCCCCTACTGAAGTCACCGATCGCTAAGGCTGCTGCCCTCCAACTGCAGAGGCCTCCTGACTACCTGCAGTTGCCGCTCCCACGTCGTCGAGCTACTGAAGCTGCAACCTGTGTCTGGTGCCTCTTGCTGACCAGGCCCTCCTTTGGTAAGAAACCATCCTGCTGTTACATTTTTGCTCTGGAAGCTATTAATAATTTATAAAGTTGTTCTTTGCTGCTTGTATGGGACTGGGGAGCAACATACAGCAGCCAACTATTGTTAATAATTTATAAAGTTGTTGTTTTGCTGCTTGTATGGGACAATCGGGGGAAGTAAAGCAGCAACATACAGCTATTGTTTTACTGCTTGTATGGGACACGGGGCAGCAACATCCAGCAAACAGTTATTTTTAATACTTTATAAAGTTGTTTTGCTGCTTGTATGGGATGGGGGGCAGCAACATACAGCAGCCAGCTATTTATAAAGTTGTTGTTTTTGCTTGCTATGGATGGGGCAGCAACATACAGCAGCCAGCTATTTTTAATTTATAAAGTTGTTGTTTTGCTGCTTGTATGGGACTCGGGGAAGAGAATCAGCAGCATGTGTTATGGCTCATCTCAGCAGCCAACAAAGCTGCTTTTTGCTGCTATCATGGGAGCATGGGGAGGGTTTGAGGTGGTGGTGGGGCCAGCATCACACGATTCCTCTCTCAGCAGCTGGTTTGCTGCCCAGTTCCTGACCGGGGAGGGGTTGAGGTGGTGGTCATACATGGTGCCATACATTGTGCGCCCTGTGCAGTTCACTTGTATTTTATTGTGATTGTTGGGAAAAAGCCATGAGTTTTGTTTTTGGGGTTACAAGATGCATCATGCTGCTGTGCTATTGTATTTTTATTGTTGGTGATTGTTGGGACGATGGGCCTGTGTGGTTGGGGTTGGGGGGAACTGTACAAGATGTCTCTTGCTGTGATGGGCCTGCATGGTTGGGGGGGGGGGTCATACATGTCTCTCAGTGTTGTGCAATGTTGAAATAGCAAGTTTTCTGTAGTGCTACACATTGTCAATGGGTGATCATACCAGCTGGATATTGTGCACCCTTACCTGCTGGCTACAATGCTGGGCAACTGAGGATTCCATGCACAAACAGAAATTTCCCGGTTGTGCTGTGCCATTGCAGGGGCCAGAGCTACTTTCTCTTCTCTCTGAAGAATTAAAGATCTTGATTCAAGACTTCAGTTGGGTCTGCAATTCTGCGCTGCTAGTTGGGGCTTTGCACTGTGCATTTTATGTGTGGGCTGAACCTTTGCCATGGGGGCAGATGAGAGGCAGCAGAGTAATTTTTGAGGTGTTGACATGCAGTTTGGGGTGCTGCATTTTCCTTGCTGATTTTGTTTGTTTTTGGAATGCCCCAGTGTTGTCGGACTTGCATGCATGTGCATGTCCAGGATGCTTTTGATTGTCTTTTCTGATAATTCCAAAACTGCTGAATCATAGATAATGGATCGCTTTCTGGTGACTGGTAGAAACCGTACACATGAAGAAATAGCTGTTGCTGAACCCAATGAAGTACCAGTTCCTCAAACAAAGCGTAAGGCCAGAAGGTATGACGAAGAATACCTGAAGATGGGATTCACTTGGACTGGGACCAATGAGGCACCTCGGTCACAATGTGTGATCTGTGCAGATGTCCTGGCACAGGACAGCATGTGACCCTGCAAGCTTCGCCGGCATTTGGAAACTAAGCATCCCAGCCTCCTTTCTAAACCTTTGGAGTTTTTTTTTCAAAGAAAGCTGCATGAACTCAGGGGCCAAAAAACAAAAAAAAAAAAAAAAAAACTGGTAGAAAGGCATGGCACTGCGCTGACCACAGCTGCGGAAGCCTCATACCAGGTGTCATTGAGAATTGCAAAAGCAGGGAAACCACACAACTTTGGCGAGCAATCACTATTTCCTGCCACAAAAAGAAATGTGCTCCATAATGCTGGGAGAGAAAGCAGCAGCGCAGCTAGATGCCATTACTCTTTCCAATGACACAATTTGTCGCCGTATTGAGGATATGTCTGCTGATGTTAAGAAACAGATACTGGACTCTGTTCGGCGAAGCCCATACTACTCATTACAGACCGATGAGTCCACAGATATTACTGATGCTGCATAGCTCCTGGTCTATGTCCGTTATGCCACAGAAACAGATGTCCTGGAGGAGATCCTGTTTTGCCAACCACTGTTTATACAAACAACTGGGGTACAACTGTTCCAGATGTTGAATGAATTCATTATGGAGGAAGGTCTTGACTGGGGCAGATGTGTGGGAATTTGTAGTGATGGTGCACGGGCAATGACTGGCCGACACAGTGGCATGGTCACAAGGCTGCAAGCAGTGGCCCCTAATGCTGTGTGGAACCACTGCATGATCCACAGGGAAGCACTAGCAGCCAAGAGGATGCCAGCTGATCTCCAGAAAGACTTGGCAGATGCTGTGAAAGTAGTGAAGTTTATCAAGGCACGGCCTGTAAATGCAAAACTTTTTGCTTTGCTGTGTGAGGAGATGGGAGCAAACCACAAAATTACTGTTGCACACAGAGGTCCGTTGGCTGTCCAGGGGAAAAGTGCTAACCCGTCTCTGAGTTGCATGACGAAGTTCGTATTTTCCTTGCTGACTGTGGCTCTGCACTTGTGGAAAAATTCCATGATTCCCAATGACTTGCCTTGCTGGCATATCTAGCAGATGTTTTTGACCGCCTGAACACACTCAATGCCCCCCTTCAAGGTCGGGACACCAATGTGTTCATGGAAAGGGATAGGATTGAGGCATTTTGTCAGAAGCTCCAACTATGGTCTTCAAGACTGCAGCAAGAAGTGGTTGCCTTATTTCCCACACTGGAGGATTTCCTGCAGGAAAATGAGCTTTCAATCGACAGTGTCCAGATGGTCATTTCAGAACACTTATGTGGGCTGCAGGAGAAGCTCTGTGACTATTTCCCAGAATGCCAACAAGAGGAGCGTAACCAGTGGATAAGGAATCCTTTCATTTTTAAACCAAGGTCTGAAGACAACCTACCAGTGAGGGAGCAGGAAAGCCTAACTGACCTGGCTACAGACCCAACACTGAAGGCCTCTTTTGGACAATTACCACTTTCCAAGTTTTGGCTGTCACTGGGATGTGAATTTCCTGAATTAAAACAACGAGCTCTCAAAATCCTCCTGCCTTTTGCATCGACCTATCTCTGAGAGTCTGGATTCTCTGCACTGGCTGCCGTGAAAACAAAGTACAGGTCCCGCCTCAAAGTTGAAGATGACTTGCGCCCCTACCTATCAACCGTGCAGCCACGAATCCAGCAACTGAAAAAAAAACAGGCTCACAGGCTCCCTTCAGCTGACTGATTTTAAAAAAAAATGCAGCATGTCTGCTGCCTTTTGATGACTGCAAAAAAACAGCCTTATGGGCTCCTTTCAGCTGACAGATTTTAAAAAATACACACTACATTTGGTGCTGCTTTTTAATGACTGCAAAGGTGCTGCTTTTCAATGTTTCAAAACTGTTTCCTTCTGCTGACTTTATAAAAAAAAAAAAAATATCCAGTACATTTGGTGCTGCCTTTTTTCACTGCAAAATGCCCACAGACCACCTTTACCCGACTGATATCCAGCACTTTTGTTGCTGTCTTTTAACTGCTGTTTTGCACAGTAGCAATTCTGCACAATAGTTGTAGTGTCTTAATTGCAGTTTTGCACGATAGCTGTGATGTATAGTGCAACACTAAATAAATATCAGTTCATTTTATCTGTTTTGTGATTGTGCATGAAATTCATTATCCATTGAAGTGTATGCTAATGCAGTGGTTCTTAACTGGTGGGGCGCACCTTCCTGGGGAGGTGCGGGCCCGTTGCAGGTGTGCTCGAGACTTGGGGAGGCCTGGGCTTTTCCCCAGCACCATAGGGGAGGCCCAACCTGACAAAGTCTGAGAACCCCCAGCTTAGAATCCTTATTTGGGGGTTGCATACTCAGGTGTCTAAAAACACAGAAACAGACTCTGATGGCAGATAAGGACCGCTTGGCCCACCTAGTCTGCCCATATCCCTACTAAAGGATAAGGCACAGATCCTAGTTAGCCGACAGCCTATTTCTTCCTACCCCCCACCCACAAGAATTGCCTTATGTCTGTCCCATGCATTCTTGAATTTTCCTACAGTTTTAGACCTCACAACCTCCTCCGGAAGGCTGTTCCATGCATCCACTACCCTCTCTGTGAAAAAAAAAAAAATACTTCCTCACATTGCTCCTGAACCTTTGCCTCTATCTTTAAATTGTGTCCCCTTGTTCTTGCACATAGAAACATAGAATTTGATGGCAGATAAGGACCGATTGGCCCACCCAGTCTGCCCATTTCCCTACCTGATGGATAAGCTGCAGATTCTAGTTAATCAACAGCTTACTTCCTCCTGCACCCCACTAGATTTGCCTTATGCCTGTCCCATGCATTGTTGAATTCTCCCACTATTCCTGACTCCACAACCTCCTCAGGAAGGCTGTTCCATGCATCCACAACTCTCTCTGTAAAAAAATACTTTATAACATTACCTCTGAGCCATCCCCCCTCCATCTTCAAATTGTGCCCCCTTGTTCTTGCACATCTCTTCTTCCGAAAGATACTGCTCTCTTGTACCTCGTTAATTCCCTTGAGATACTTGAAAGTTTCTATCATGTCCCCCTTTCCTCAACGGTATACATATTTAGCTGCTTTAGTCTCTCCTCAGATGTCTTCTGGTGCAGACCTCTGCACCATTCTTGGTTGCCCTCCTGAACAGCCTCCACTCTGTCTATGTCTTTAGTGGAGATGGGGTCTCCAGAATTGCATGCAGTAATCTAGATGGGGTTTCACTAACTGTCTGTAGAGAGGGATAACAACTTCTTGTTTTCTACTGTTGATGCCTCTCCCTATGCATCCCAGTATCCCCCCAGCCCTCCTTACTGCCCTCTCACATTGCTAGTCCACCTTTAGGTCATCTGATATAATTACCCCTAGGTCTCTTTCGATTTTTGTTATTAACTCACCCCCATCGTTTACTCTTCCCCTGGGCTTTTGTTTCCCAGATGCATTACCTTGCACTTCTTTGCATTGAATCCTAGCTGCCATACTTCCGACCATTCCTCCAACCTTGTCAAGTCCCTTCTCATCCTTTCCACGCCTCCTTGTGCATCAACCCTGTTGCAGATCTTTGTGTCATCTGCAAAGAGGCATACTTGTCCTTCCAGTCCCTCTGCAATGTCACTTATAAAAACATTAAAAAGGACTGGACCCTGTGGCACCCCACTAATAACCCCTCTTTCTTCAGAGTGGACTCCATTTCCAATTACCTTCTGTGTCCTGTTGTCCAGCCAATGTTTTACCCAGGCTACCACCCTGGGACCCACTCCCAGGCTGGTTAATTTGACTATTAATGTTTTGTGTCGGACTATGTCAAATGCCTTGCTAAAGCCCTAGGTAGGCCATGTCCACAGCCCCTCCCTGGCCTACTACTTTGGTCATCCAGTCAAAGAAATCAATTAGATGCATCTGACATGACCTTCCCGCTGTGAACCCATGCTGCCTTGGGTCCTCTGCCCCACTGGCCTCTAGGTACTCAATTCTTTCCTTCAGAAGTGATTCCATCACTTTCCCTACCACAGAGGTCAAACTGACAGGTCTGTAGTTTCCTGCCTCTGTTTCGGTCCCACTTTTGTGAAGGGGAATCACATCCGCCTTCCTCCAGTCCTCAGGTACCACACCATCCTCCCGTGATTTGTTAAAAAGGGTAGTCAGTGGTTTCACTAGTTCTCCCCTTAATTCTTTTACATCTGGAGCAGTCGTGGGCAGCACTAATCATGACAGAGTCTGCCTCTGTGTGCTACCCATAAACGGGATCCTTCCTGGGGGCAGAATATAGCCGATCCGACTTCTTAGATACAAACAGCGTAGAGGAGGAGCGCTTCCAGGCTGCCCTGTTGACATCTTTATACGACCCGACAAGTGAAGGAACCTCTATAGGTAGGGTATCCTTTTTTCCTGAGAAAAGTGGCCAGCTGACACTGCTCTGGATCCAGCTCTTCCACATCTGATCTGTTCAGCTGCTGGATATGCCGCATGACATCCATAAATGATGGGTCGTCAGGCAGGGAACGAAGGGTGTCTTTACCACCCTCGGGCTCTGATGACTCGAAGTCCTCACGGCTGGAAGAAGAGCAGGAATACCCGTCAGAATTCCCCGAATCTGGGGAAGGCGAGGACAAACTGGGATGCTTGCGTGGCCGTTCTTTGGGGGTTAATCACCCTAGGTGGAGGAGTAGGTGGGCAAACTGGAGGCTTATTTGGAGGGGGGGGCACCTAGGGGGTTGGCTTAGAGGGTGCCTCAATCTTTAAAATAGGCCTACCAGGTTGCAAAACGCTTGTTGAGGGCTTATGGCGGACTTTGCGGCAAGGTTGGTGTGTCTGGCATAGGGGGAGAAGAGAGATGGGGGATTGTGCTGGGCTGAGAAGACTGGAGAGGGGGAGAGGGTCGGTGGGAGGACGGTCCTGATCAATGCCAGGAGCATGGACACTAAAATGCCAGCGCCCAGGCAATGCTAGTTGAGGTTGCAGCAGACTTGGTGGCAATTACTGAGACATGGGCCACTCAGAGGCATGACTGGGACCTAAATTTAGAGGGATGCACAATGTTTAGAAAGGACAGGGGGGTGGGAAGAGGGGGGTGTTTGGCACTGATGGTCAAAAATGACATCATAGTTGGTGGAATAGAGGAGGCAGAAGTAGATGTGGAGGCAATCTGGGTAACCCTACAAACGAGGGGGGGTAAAAGAATAAAAACAGGGGTGGTGTACAGACCCCCCGCAATGGAAGCAGAACTGGAGGATGATCTAGCTGAGAACATCAGGGGTCACTGTGGCCTCAGAAAAGGCAGGGTGGTGATCATGGGCAACCTGAACATGCTGGGGGCAGACTTGGGCACTATGGCATCCTCGGTGGCCAAGGAGCAGAGATTGATGGATGTCTTCCAGAATGCCTTCCTAGTCCAGCATGTGGGGGAGCCCACTAGGCAGGATCGGATCCTGGACATTGTCCTAGCAGACAGTGACCAGATAAGGGACCTGGAGTTGAGCAGCCCATTGGCAGGCAGTGACCGTGCCACAGCCTGGTTTCTTATGTTGCTAGGGGGAGAGGAAATTTGCACTAACACAGAAGTAATAGATTTCAGGGGGCGGACTTTGAGGGCATGGGAAGGATTCTTAAAGGGTGCTTGATGAAATAAGGCCAGACATGGATGCTGGTAGCCAGGGAGACCATTAGGGGGTGCAGGAGGCTCTCGAGGGCCTGCACAAAGGCAAGGCGAAGCAATGAAGACAGTAGGCCGTGTTGGTGACCCGGAGGCAGGAGGCGGTGAGGGAGAAAAAGGCTGCCTATGCGTGCTTAAAGCATTCAAGGGGGGCTGGAGAGAGTATGATTTCCTGGCTAAGAGGGTCACTAGGGTGGTAAAGGCGCCATGGTGGAAAAGGAGCTAACCTGCCCAGGGACATCCGTGTGGGGGATTCTGTAGATACATAGGGGAGAAAGAGAAAGTGAGGCACAGATCAGCAGGCTTAGAACTTGGGAGGATGGCGAGGAAGCTGGAGAACAAGCAGAGGTGCTAAATGAATACTTTGCCTTGGTCTTTACCGGGGATCTTTCCAACCCGATGGAAGGGTAGAGAGCCTCACTGAACCAGGATGTCAGTTGAGACTGAAGGACTGGATGAGACTAGGGCAGGGGATGGGTCGTATCTAGAAGGTGAGGAGAGGATGCATGAGGAGGGGGGATGGGAGGGCAAAATCACAGCAGATAGGGTGAGAGAGGCCCTCCAGTCGCTAAAGACTGAGAAAGTGCTGGGGTCAGATGGGCTGCATCCAACAGTGCTGAAGGAACTGGCAGATGTGCTGGCAGCTCCACTGGCCTCAATCTTCAACATCTCCCTGATGTCAGGGTGGGTGCCTCAAGATTGGAAGGTGTCTCATGTGGTGCCTATCCACAAGGGAGGGGGGGTCCAGAGAGGAGATGGGGAATTATAGGCCCACTAGCCTAATGTCTGTGGTAGGCAAGGTTATGGAGGGCATCATCAACGAGAGGCTGGGGGGGGGGGCAGCTGGAAAGGTTGGGGCACCTGGATGACAGGCAGTATGGTTTTGTTCTAGGGAGGTCGTGCCAGACTAACCTGGTGGAGTTTTATTAGTGGGTGATGGGTGCCCTGGACCGACACAGGCCGGCGGACATCCTCTATCTGGATTTCAGTAAGGCATTCGATTTGATACCCCACAATGGCCTACTAACAAAGCTGGGGGATGGGGCAGTTGCTCAGGTGGGTGGAAACTGGCTTACGGGTTGAATATAGCGAGTGGTGGTTGGAGGGAAAGTCTCCTCCCCCAGAAGGGTCATCAGTGGGGTCCCCCAGGGTTCGGTCTTGGGGCCACTCCTGTTCAATTCCTATGTCTCGGACATAGGGTGGGGTGTTAAGAGTAGGCTGAGTCCCTTTGCTGATGACTCAAAACTGGGAGCACTGGCAGATGGGCAGGAGGGGAGAGAGGCTCTGCAGGGGGATCTGGATACCTTGTGGGGGTGGGCAAGGAAGTGGGGGTTAAAGTTCAATGCAGGGAAATGTAAGGTGCTGCATCTGAGGATCAGAAACCCGGAACATGCATACACCCTGGGAGAGACCACACTGCAAGTCACATCGGGCGAGAGGGACTTGGGCATAGTGGTGGACAGCAAAATGAACAACACAGAGAATTGTCAAAGAGCTGCAGCAAAAGCAAACAGGATACTAGGCTGCATAACCAGGGGGATTACCTCCAGGAGGAAAGGTGTGATCCTCCCTCTGAATGATGCCCTGGTTAGGCTGCATCTTGAGTACTATGTGCAGTTCTGGAGACACCATCTTAAGAGGGACATAGTGCTGCTGGAGGGGGTCCAGAGGAGGGCAACCAGGATGATTTAGGGTAGGACCTATGAGGAGAGACTGGATGAACTCAATCTGTACACAGTGGAGGAGAGGAGAGACAGAGGGGACATGAGACATTCAAGTATGTAAAGGGGATAAATAACGGAGCCAGGGAAGTGTTCAGGCTTAAGAATGGGGGGGGGCTACCAAAGGTCATGAGTGGAAGCTGGAAGTGGGGGGGGAGCGCAGGAAACACTTCTTCACAGAGAGGGTGGCGGAACCATGGAACACACTGCCCTGGAGTCTGGTGGAAGAGACCACAGTGGAAGGATTCAAAAAGGGTTGGGACATGTACAGGGGGAAGCTGAGGCCAGAGAAGGCCACCTCTGGGGTTGGGGGGTGGAGGAGCAAGCTCCCAGAAGGGGGCTAGCTTCCAAGCAGACACGATAGACCATGGGGCCTATTCTGCTGGCTTTTACTATAATATTATGATTAGGTTTAGATGGCCCCAGTGTCCGATCATCAGGCTGGGGTAACTCGAGGGTAGGAGTGGGCTGATCAGAGTTACCAGGTGAACCCAGAGGAACAGCACCATCTGGCATCAGATCGTCTGGACACAGCATCCGGTGTCAGCTGAGGATGTGCATCAGGCCCCGCTGATGATTTGCGAAGATTAGGTGGTGACTGGGTCTTCCATGAGACGCTGGGGAAGCTGGTGTTGAAGGAACTAGCGCAGGCTAAGGGGCCAGGTTGTGGATTTGGTCGCGGCCGTCTAGGAGGTGTTGCCAGAGCAGGGGAACTGGCTCCCAAGCAGGACAGATGCCCCGGAGGGGGGTGAGAGTCCCAGGTGTCACCTGTTGGAGAGGCAAAGACCTGCCGCCCGAGGATCCACCAGCCGAGCCACTTGGCTTGGAGCCCGCTGTGATTATGGGCTTAAGCTTGAGAGGCTGGGAGGTGCGAGATGAAGACACGCACCCTGAAGAACTTTCTCCCACAATGGTGATGAGGGAGGTTTGGTCACCGGGAGCCCAGAGGAAGAGAGGGCAGCTGGGGTGGAAGAAGTCGACTCCCCGTATGGGGATGACGCAGAGGCAGTCGTCGATTTAGTTGGGGACCATGAGCGGGCATCTAGGCCTGGGTTTCTCCTTGTATTTTTCCCATTGCTTATGTTTTCCACTCTATTTTCTCTCCTTGTGTGAAGAGGAGGCAGTAGAGGCCCCAGACACTGGAGCAGAGGATGTACTCTTTCAGTGAAGCTCCTTTTCCATCTCAGATAGCTTCTTAGTGAGCAGGAAGGTTTTGAGGGTCTTATGGTGGCGAAGCCGGGTGAGCCGATTAAAATCTTGGCAATGCTGGAAGGCCTCTACATCGTGGTCTGGACCTAGGCAGACCAAATGGCCATCCTTATGGGGAATCTGCTTGCCGCATGCACACTTCGAGTGCCGCCTCTGGATTGAGGAGGATGGAAACAACATGCAAGTAGAATAAAAGGAGGAAGAAGTGTTTTCAAAAAAAAAAAAAACAACAAAGCATGGTTGAAAATTGCAGTCGACAAGCTTAAGGCATCCGTGGAAGTCTGACTTCCAAAGTCGACAGCAGGAAAAGAACAGAGGATGAGCTGGGGGACTGCCCCTTTTATACCATATGTGAGGTCGGGGGTGGTCCCCCGCTGTATTCTGCTAGCTAGAAATTTTCCGTGGGGTCCTGGCACCTGCCGGCTTCAGTCCTAAAGATGTTACCTGCTGCAAGAGCCCCCTCGAAGCAACATCAATAAATACAAACGTTTACCAAAATGGAAAACAACAAAGTCAGTAGATGCCGAGGACAGCTCTTCGAGGTGTCTAAACGAGGCAGGCAGAGAAATGAACCAGAGCGTTTTTCGGAACACAGCAGTTACTAGGGAGCAGCAGTTTGAACAGTGGCACAAGCCAATGATGGTTCTATCATTTACATACGTTCCATATTCTCTGGGGCAGTTCAACAGAGAAAGCTAACTGCAATAGCTTAAGCATATGGAGGGATTCCTGGGATTTGAAGTGGCCATGCCTCTGGCTGAATGACCACAAACAACCGCAGGAAGTTCCTTACCGTACTTCCTGTAACAGAAAATAATATGGTTAGACAGCCATTTGGACAGGCACCAATTAGAAACAGGAGCACCCTCTTTCCCAGGGGTAATGAAACAAGACGATGTGAGGACTTCCTGCAGTCCTTCGTACGGTGTATATAGCACCCGAGTAGTCTATGTACATCTAGAGAATGGAGCAATGCTTCCCCTAGATTGGCATGCTCAGAAAAATAAACTGGCAGGCGGATGGTTTGATTCAAAGTAAACTCAGACACCACCTTTGGGAGAAACTTAGGATTGGTACACAAAGTCCTTGTGAAAAGCAAATAAAGAAGCTCACACATTAGAGCCTGAAGCTCTGAATTTCTTTGAGCAGAAGTAATGGCAACAAGGTGAGAAATTCCCCACTATTTGGTATTCCGTGCATACCATAAATCATGCACAGAACACCAAATGTTGTGAGCTGGTAACCCGTAATCAATCCTTGACTTGAGCGTACGCTGTCCTGAATCCTCTTTCCGTTTCTTTGTTCTACTTGCCAAGGCTGAAATAGGACCTCATCACAGCACGCAAGCGTAAACTGCACATAAATCCTGGAGAAAGTGACGGACCTCTGACCCGACACTGACTGCTCACACACAGCACCAGCCCAGTGCTGCAGCCAAGGAACTCTCTCTCCTGATTGCTGTAAGCTTCTGACCTCACACTGACTGCACTGGTTAACTGCACAGAGCTCAAAGCTGCAGTCAAGGGACAGTCTCTCTCTCTGCCTCTCCCTTTCTCTCCTGACTGCTGTCCAAATGGAGTGACTATAATTGGGGGTGGGGGTGGGATCTCTCGGATGGCAGCCAGGCAATGCAAGACTTGGAACTAAATGGACTTACTGAAAAAACAACAACAAAACCTGGTGCTCGCTGTTAAAAGAAACAAAAACTGCAGAACAAACAAACCTACTGTAATTGAGCAGAATGGGACACTACTGTTCAAGTCAAAGTATGTCCAGGGTAAATCCGGCTTATAAGTTTAGTTAGTAGCCAGCCCGGAGTTAAATTAATCCAGCAACTTGCACAATATTCTGACTTTTTTTTTTTTAATTTAATTTCCCAAGTTTTAGTGAAAAATAAAACTATACAAGTGATTTGATTAATTTACCTCGGGGCTGGCTGAATTAATGAAGTTGTTGCTGGAACACCACAATTAAATAAAACAGCAGACAAGTTTTGGCAAATTCTTTTTATTGAGAACTCATTTGGTTAGACTGCATGAAAAAGAGTCACCAGTCTTTTGCTCAGTTTCTTTCTGCTATAGTCGGAGTATAATTGTGACAAGCATTTTAAGAAGTAAAATTTTAGTTTGCTAGAATTTAACTTTTTTTGTGGCAACTTTTCTCTGAACAGTTCTTATTGTGTAATAGGTACAACTTATTGGATATGTGATGGGTCGTCGTTAGATATCAGAAATATCTTCACGAGTTGGCTTTGACCCCAGTGACCTCACGAGTGAGGTTTCACTGGGGTCAAAGCCAACAAGCGATGATATTTCTGGTATCTAACAACGACCCATCACATTATTGATGTATACATTAGGAGTGGGTAAAAAACTACAAGCTCTGTGTTGTGTTACGGTTTTTTCCAATTCATAGCTCCCATCATCGTTTTAGAGGGGGACTACATGTTAATCGGCTTTTTGCGCTTCCATTTAAAAGCTGTGAATGACAGGGCTGCGATTGAAAAGTTGTAACTGACAAACAGGAAGTTGCTGATTCATAAAGGCAGTCCCTATTGGCAGTGGACAACGTGGTGTGCATGTCATCTCTGCTCATTTGTCACTGTTTTAGCATTTCCATAGTGTTCACTCACAGTACGCACATTAGCATGGAGGGTCTTTAGCTGTCTGCCGTTTATTTTTTTTTTTTTTTTTAATTTTATATTTATTTGATTTTATTGCATAACAATACAATACTTTATCATATAGGCAGGCATACAGACAAATAATAAGCATTTCTAGAGAATGCCTTACAACAGTTTTACAGTACCATTTTTATATATACCCCTATTTCTAGTTACACAACGAGGGGTTAGCTGTTATATAATTATATTTAAACTATCCAACATTGGCTAAACGCTGCCATGAGCAGGGAGAATCCAAGATCGTTCACCAATGTTAAATATATGTCCCTATCAATAAAATAGGTAACGCTCCCTTTCTATATCTGCAATCCAACCAGAAGTTATAGCTTCATTATTTCATATGTTCACTATTCGTTTTAACTTTCAACTGAACATTATATCGACAATTTATAACAGTCTACAGCTAATCTGAATTATAACATTTCTACTTTCCCTGCCTTTACTTTTACAAACAGTAAGAAAATATTTCTCATGCCAGAAAACAAGGCAGTTTAATAAAAGTTTTTAGTCCAAGAATAGCGTGGTTCTTTTCTTGAAAAATAAAAGGCAGTCTTTACCATACCTCAGTATGGTTTAATTTTGGGGAGAAAGAATTGGGAAAAAACAGAAACCACCACCAGGTCACTGTCCCCATCCTCACTGCCCGATTCTAGTCCCTTGGATTGAAATTCTTTTTCAATTCGGTCAATATATTTTCCAGCTTCTCCAGGATCCGCAAATTGATAGGTCTTCCCGCCATAGAATAATCGAAGACTTGCTGGCATAATCAGGACATGTTGTACTCCTAGCTGTCTCAGGCGGGAACGGGCCCCATCAAAGGCCTTCCTTCTCTGCCGTGTTGCGTAGCTTAAGTCCAGGAAGATATGCACTGTATTCTCCTTCCATTCCATTGTGCCCGATTTTTTTGCTTGGGTAATAACGAAATCCCTTTCCATCGCCGAGCCAACAGTCACTAATAGTGTCCGAGGAGGTAATTGCCCTGTAGCCATCCTCTGCCTAGCACCATGTGGAGTGATCCTATAAGCTCGCAGCACCGAGATACCCTCCGAACTCGGCAGCAGGTCCCGGAGAAGGAGTCTGACAAATTCTAGTATATCTTCTCCTTCTGCTTGTTCTGGGATGCCTAGGATTCGGAAATTGGATGCCCGGGACAGATTTTCAAGATTTTCCAAGCGCCGCCGTAATGCACCATTCTCTTTTATAAGATCCGAGGATGTCGTCATTGCTACTGAGGCGGTTTTAACTGCTGTCTGGGTATCCTCTTCAAGTTTTTGTATTTTGGTGTCCAATATTTTAAATTGGCTCGCAAAGTCTTCGATTTTGCCATCCAATTTCTGGATGGCTTTCAGTAACGCGGCGTTGGTCGGCTGAGCAGGCTCCTCTTCAATCCCCACACCTCCGTCTCTGCTGGTCCCAGGTCTAGTGTCTCGGACGGATTGCCTCTCCTCCGGCTGCCGCTCTATTGTTTCGACCCATATCTCCGGAACCATCCGTAGCAGATCCAGTCGAAAACAATCGGGAAGATCAGGAACACGGTCCCAATCGATCTATGTCGTTAGTTTTTACTTCAGAATAGTTTTTAGCTTTAAATGCCCGTTAAAAGTTTAACAGTTGCTGAGCTGGTAAAAGAAGCTGTTGCTTGCTCGGCTGCTAGCCACGCCCCTCCGCTGTCTGCCGTTTATCACTGAAACCCTCGCAATCACAGCCCAACACTGAAGTGGCAGTTAAATGTTTATTTACTGCTGTTTTTTTTATGGTCACTTTGTCCTTGTTACGTTAGTAGTGATGCAAAGTCTCCTAGAAATACACTAAGTATTCTAATACCGCAGACTGCCATTTATGATGCGGTGTCCACAGTCACTCACTAACGCCGACAGTCAACAGTTCAGCAATGGAAAAAAAACTGCACTGCTTTTAAAACTGCCTCACACTTACTGTAGCACAATGTAGGACTGGCTTGCCAGTCATAGCTGGGCTGCACTATGACAGTCAGTCAAGTTTTTTATTGTATGACAAATAGTGTCGTTTACAAAACATCAACATCCTTGAAATTGTGCATATATTAATTTCCAGTTATAAATACATCCATACAATGAATTTTAAAACACTAGGACCAATAAAAAAAAAATTCCATATCACATTTTTTAATAAATTAACTTAATTTTGTACTGACAATTTATTATTGATGAGATTTTCCTCTCTGAAATGCGTCTTTTTCCTTTCTATAACCCGCAATAATTTTGCTAATTTTTGTAAAATTTCAACATCTACACTTTTAAAATAGATAATTAACTTGATATCTTGGTTCCATTTCTAAAGGACCCAAAATGTCTCCCAGATATAATTTGCATTTAAATTTGTACAGAGGATACATAATCAATAGGTGACAAATGTTATCCTTTTCCAGCCCACAGCTACATAATAAATTATTCTGACTGGCAAATATTCCTCTTAACTGTTGTGAATCACGATATTCAAAGCAAAATCTTGTTAAGCATTTTCTTTTGCCTAGATCCTTTATTATACCAACATACTAAAATGCCAGCAGAGTAGGCCTCATGGTCTATCGAGTCTGCTCGAGAATCAGTACCCTTACCATCCTACTAGCGCCCCTCCCATGATCCCCCATCCGTCACCAGCGTCCCCCCCCCGGCGAGATAACATTCCTCAGCTTCATCCTCTTCCTGTATCTGTCCCAGCCTCTCTTGAACCCTTCCACCATAGATACCTCCACGAGCTCCTCAGGCAGTGCATTCCATGGTTCCACCACCCTCTCAGTAAAGTACTGCCCCCTTCTCTCCCCAGAGTCTCCCACCCGCCAGCCTCCAACTGTGCCCCCTGGTGGCCCCTCCCACCTTTCTCTGAAAGATCCCATTTAGGCTTACCTCATTTACCCCTTTCAGATACTTGAAGACCTCATTCATATCCCCCGTTTCTCCTCCAGTGAGAACAGTCAGAGCTCCTTTAGTCTCTCCTCATATGACCTATCCCCTAGACCCCGTATCATCCTGATTGCCCTCCTCTGAACCCGCTCCAGGAGTGCAACATCTTTCTTTAAGTGTGGATGCCAAAACTGCAGGCAATATTCAAAGTGTGGTCTAACCAGGCAATTGTACAGCGGCAGAATCACCTCCCTGCTTCTTGAGGTAATCCCCCTAGCGATGAGCCCAGCAGTTTGTTTGCCTTGGTCGCTGCCCTCCTACATTGTTCAGAATTATTCATTTTGGCATCCACCACCACCCCCAGATCCCTTTCCCCACTCGGAAGCCTGCAGTATGTCCCCTCCTATGATGTACACTTGGCCTGGGTTCCTATGTCCCAGATGCAGCACCTTGCACTTCTCGGTGTTTAATTTCAGTTTCAAGGTGCATGACCATCTCTCCAGGGCTACCCTGCCTTCTTCCCCATCCACCACCGCCCCCAACTTAGAGTTGTCCGCAAAGAGGCTCATTTGCTCCTACCTTCCCTGATAGAGATGTGAGCATTAAACAGAAGCAGTCCCATAACTGATTTATTTATTTTTTGAAATAGTTTCACCAGGAAAGGCACACTGAGCAACAAGATGCTCGTCTCCCGGTGCAACCTGAGGGGAGGGGGTACAAGGGGGTCAGATAACACGCAGGTTATCAACTGAGCAAATAACAGAGGCAAATAGCAGCATATGGATACAATTGCATTAAACTAAAAGCAACAACACATGGAGTACATTGGATATTGTATGGAACATATAACAATTACTTGACATATAGCAGCAATACAAGGGAAAATTTAGCACACAGTAATATGCAGGTATAAGCAACAGGAGACATAGAACACTTGATGGTGCAGGAAAAAAAGGCACAGGACTAAAGTGCATATGTTGGGGCTATATGCCAGTATTTATAGCAAAGCTAAGGCTGCTGGTCGGGCAGTGGGGTGGGGTGGGGGCGGAGCAATTGGCGCATGCGCTGATCCCTGCAGGACCCGCTTATGACCCCCCGGGAAGATATATACATTCAAATAGAGTCCCACCCCAAATATTCTTTTTTTGTTGTTTGACAACCGTTTACTTATTTTATAATTCTTGTCCAAGTCCATTTCTTTTTGTATAAAAGATGTTCCTTATCTTGTTTTTTTGTAAAAGATTCGATAGTTTTATTAATCTTTGGGAAACTCTTTCCTAGCATGTCCAATAGGCCATATGGTTTTATGATATTTTCTAAAATACATAGGCTGCAGAAGGAGAAACCCCTCTTCATACAGCTTATACATTCTTCCAGGCATTGCCTGGGCAGTCTTCTTTCTTCCAGTCTATAAACTTTCATCCGATAAATGACAAGTCTCTGCTCTGTTTGACATCGTACCAGTACCTGACCCAGCTCCAGTCTAGTTAATGTAGAGGGGAGCCTCTGGTGGAAGTCCCAAAAGTCTTTTATAGAATCTGTTTAATATTACCTCTAATGAATCAAATTATCAAACCCCCCGATTTCTGCCCCATATACAGTTTGGCTTTTTATCTTTGCATTTATTGCCCTTATGCTGCCTATTACCAAGTGCCCCCCAAACTTATGAGCAAATCTCTCAACTGCTGGGGTAAACCTCTTGATCTTACGGATTATAAAGTCTTTATGGTCATGCCATTTTAAGTTATATGTAAAAGTAATACCAAGGTAACAAAACGTCTGTACTCTTTCTATGATATCATTTCCACACATTAATTTCCCATAATTTCCTTTTTAACTTTGCTACAAATCATATATTTTGTTTTTCCAAAATGTATTTCCAGGGCTGCCTCCTGACATCCCTAATGACATTTCTGGATACTTCTCTTTATACCCATGTAGCTGGTGGAAAATCAATACAACGTTATCTACATACGCCGGATAGGGGCAATATCTTCCCCCCATCTTTGGCATATGCAGCTTTAGAAAATGGGCTTTTTATTTGCTGGGTTCTGACTGGCTAGTACCCCTGCCAGGAGGGTACATTAACTTTCAACAGACGCCCAGCAAATAAAAAGTGCCAGCACAAGTGCCCCTTCACCCATTCAAGTATCTTTGTGCCCACCTTGCCTGCCCATTGGCTGAAAGCACCCAATTCAACTTCAAAGTGCTGCCATTTTTTTTCCTCGCTCAGCGAAAGATACTGCCCTACCAAAAACTCCCCAATTCCCTGCCAGCAGCCACAAGCAACCAAACACCAACCTACGCTGGGCTAACCTGTCAACAGATCAGTGAATTACAGTGTACACCAAAAAGGAATAAAATTTAGCCACACATTTGAAAAGTCAGAGCAAGTTGTTAATGTGATCGATGAGCTTCCTATAACCATGGTCACTAGCGCATTTTTAAATTGCACCACGCGCCTCGCCATGCAACGATTACATGCCGATTCTGGGCACCTCACAGAATCAAACAATTGTCCTGCACAAAATTTAGCTACACATTTGAAACGTAAGAGGAAGTCATCAGTGCGATCGATGAGCTTCCATTAACCATGGTCACCAACGTAATTTAAAAACTGCACCATGTGCCTCTCCACATAACAATCACACGCTACTTTCAAAACACTGGGCACCTCACAGAATCAAACAGTACTGTATTAACAGTCATGTCCTGCACCCGCTCTGTGCCCTGGTTCCTCTGGCTGATTTTCATTGCACAACAAGTAAAACTAAGAAATCGTCTCAGTTTATGCAGTGTCACTTAAACCTATGGAGCTTCAGTCTACATTCTGCTTTTTTTACAGTGTGGCCGCCTGCCCATCATCCCCCATCGGTTTGCTCACGATGGCGATTTCCTGATGATTTTTTTAAGACACTTAAATACTTCTCAAAATGGAGCAAATACCAAAATCAAGCACAAAGCGTACCTCTATGCAGCATGCTTAGTTTTCTGATCCACTTAACTTTGTGGTCCCACCACCACTCCTTGCCCACATCTCCAGATAAATAATTCAAATGTACAGTAATGAGTACATAAAAAATAATGATAATGAATGAATTATTTTAAGACCTGCTCTCTCTTGAGGCAGACGCACAGCCTGACTACCAGCTCAAAAGAATGTCCACTAGGACAAAACTCCCTAATCTGAAATACAGGCGGAGGAATTATTTTGTTGCATAAAGAATTAAACACCCATGAGTTTATTAAACACAAAGAACCATTTTTCCCAAATATATAAATACAGTTGCCATTCTAAGTGCAATAATACCCTCAGAAGTGGCTTTATTAGGAAATACTGGACCTTCCAGGGGCTATAAAGGTCCTCTGCCTGCAGCGTCTGGCCTCATTATGCCCCTGAGCGGTCTGGTAATTCCCAATAAAGCCCACCCTGGAGGGTATTATTGCTTACCTGGATCATATAGCCTATCCAGTACTTTATTCAGGTAAAGATTAAACAAGATTGGGGATAACACACACCCGTGTCTTAGGCCTATATTTGTGTCAGATTTATCCGTGGTATCACCCTCCCTATTATATCTTACATTAGTCCTATTGTTCGTATATAATTCAATCAATATATTGACTAGATGCTGTTTCACATGATAATCTAATAGAACTTGCCATAATTTCTCTCTTCAAATTCTGTCGAAGGCAGCTTTTAAGTCCACAAAAACACCGTATAGTTTCTGATTTTTTATGTTTATGTATTCACGTGTTATGTGCGTCAATACATAACACTGATCAATTGTAGAGTGCCCTGGCATGAATTCTGCCTGGGCCTCATCTATTATTCGTGATCTCTCTATCCATTCCATGAGTCTATTCTGAAGTATTTTTGTAAATATTTTTTGTAAGGTGTCCAGCAGAATGACTGGGCTGTAATCCTTTGGATTTGCTTTATCACTCTTTCTGAATATTGGTATAATTATATTGTCTAACATACTAAAATGTCAGCAGAATAGACCTAATGGTCTTTCGTGTCTGCTCGTTTGGTCAGCCCCCACCCTGGGAGCTGACCTTGCTGCCCCCCCCTCGCCTTCTCTGGCTTCTCCCTTCCCAGTTCCGGATATTCTTGCTGCACTGGATTTTGCTTCCAGAACCCTTCCCCTGTACCTGTCCCACCCCCTCTTGAACCCCTCCAGCGTCTCTGCCTCCACCAGCCCCCTGGGCAACGCATTCCATGGCTCCACCACCCTCTCAGTGAAGTAGCACCTCTTCCTTTCTCCCCTCCAGCTTCCACCCATGCCCTCTAGTTGCCCCCTCCTCCTTCCTTCGAAGCACCCTGACTGCTCCTCCCCTATTTACCCCCTTCATGTACCTGAAGACCTCTATCATGTCCCCCCGGTCCCTTCTCTCTTCCAATGTGTACATATTTAGCTCTTCGAGCCTCTCCCCATAGGTCCTGTCCCCCAAGCCCCAACTCATTTTGGTTGCCCTCCTCTGGACCCTCTCCAGGAGTTTAATGTCCCTCTCTAAGTGTGGCCTCCAAAACTGCATGTAGTACTCGAGGTGTGGCCTCACCAAGCAGTTATACAGAGGGAGTATCACTTCCCTCCTTCTGGAGGTGATCCCCCTAGCGATGCATCCCAGCATCCTGTTGGCCTTTGCTGCTGCCCTCCTACAAGTCTCCGAGTTGTTCATCTTGACATCCACCACCACCTCCAGGTCCCCCTCAGCCATCGAGACTTGTAGCATTCCCCCCCCCGGGTGTACTCTTGGCCTTGGTTTCTGGCCCCCAGGTGCAGTACCTTGCATTTTCCTGCATTGAACCTCAGCTTCCACTTTCTAGACCATCCTTGCAGAGCCTCCAGGTCCCCCTGTCGGGCCACCCTCCCCTCCTCCCCATCCACCACTGCCCGCAGTTTTGAGTCATCCGCAAAGAGAATCATTTCCCTCCTGATACCTGTCCTTACGTCAGAGACGTAGGTGTTGAACAGGAGGGGCCCAAGGACTGATCCCTGTGGGACCCCACTAATAACCCTCCTTGGGGATGAGACTATCCCACCAACTATGACCCTCTGGGTCTGGTCCTGAAGCCAATTGTCTATCCATCTGATCATCTGGTTCCCCACCCCCATTTCTCCCAGCTTATCCAACAGGCCCTCGTGAGGAACAGAGTCAAATCCCTTGCTGAAGTCTAGAAAGAGGACGTCCACTGGTCTACCCAGGTCCAAGGCACTCGTCACCCAGTCACAGAACTCCACAAGGTTTGTCTGACACGATTTCCCTGGGACGAATCCATGCTGTCTATCGTCCAGGCACTCTGACTTTTCTAGGTCCCCCCCAGCCTCTCCTTGACAATGCCCTCCATCACCTTGCCCACCACAGATGTCAGGCTGTCAGGCCTGTAGTTCCCTGCCACCTCCCTTGATTCCCCCCTTGTGGACAGGCACTATATGCACCACCTTCCAGTCCTGGGGCACCCACCCTGTCCTCAGAGAGATGGTGAAAAGCTCCACCAGGGGTTTTGACAGGACATCCGCAAGTTCCTTCAGCACTCTGGGATGTAATTTATCCGGCCTCGGTGCTTTCTCTGTCTTAAGGGACCTGAGGGCTTCCCTCACACACTCTGCTGTGATTTCTACCTCCGCTACCTCTTCTCCCTGCTTAGCCTCCCCTCTCCCCAGACCTGACGATCGGTAAGAGTCCTCCCTCCTCAGTATCACTGGCTCCTCCCATGTATGATGCAGCATCCCCATTTTCCTTGGTGAAAACTGAGGTGAAGTACTCATTTAGTACCTCAGCCTGCTCCCCCGGGTCTTGTGCCCATCTCTCCCCTGTTTTAATCCTGCTAATCTGCCCCTTCACCCTTCATTTTTCCCCAATGTATCTAAAGAACCCCTTGTTCCCTCTCCTAATTTCCCTGGTCAGGTTCTGCTCCTTCCTTGCCTTAGCCACCCTCACCACCCTAGTGGCCCTTCTAGCCATCAGTTCGTACTTCCCTCGATCCCTTTCACTCCTTGAGCACTAGAAATTGCCTATAGGCCGCCTTCTTTCCCCGCACCACCTCCTGGACCTCCCTGGTCCACCAGCAGGGTTTTTTGGCCCTACCGCATTTTCAACTTACTCTGGCACAGGTGCTGGTAGCATCCTGCACCCATCTCTTGATTATTTCCCACCTACAGTCAGTGTCCATGTCTGACCCAATCACATCCAAATGCTCCTTAAGGATCCTTCCCATTTCCTTAATGGTCTCTCCATGTTGGTACAATCTTACTAGTCTTATGTTATTAAACAGCTTTTTTTTTTTTGTTTAAAGTGGTGTCCATAACTCTTATTCATGAATACATCCACTGGAACTCCATCTTTTCAAATGTCTTAATACTCCCATAATTTCCTCACCCTTTATTATTTCTTTAATTGGTATTCACTCCATCTTATACAATTCCTGTTTTTTGATTCCTTCTTCACAGAAAATGTAACTATAATACTCTTTCCAAATATGTGGTTCTATATAGTTCTCTATATCATTTGAGTAGGAATCCCAGCCTTTTGCTACCATTCTCCAATATTTTTTATTGTCTTTCTTCCAGACTGCTTTCTCAAATTCTGTCCATGCTTTTTGTCTGAAAATCATTTTTTTTAACTAGTCAACAATCTTTTATACTATTTTTTAGTTTGTTTAAAATAGCCTTATTTTTAGTTGGATTTATATATACTAGTTTGGAAATCTTATTTAATTCCCTTTTAGTCTTCTTACATTCCTTATCATACCATTTACTTCCCTTTGGTTCTTTCAGATATTCAGCTTTTGTTGCTAGAACTGCTAATTTACCCATAATCTCCTCAAAGTCTTTTATGACATTGGTATTTTTTTTGGTTACACTATCCACCATTTCATCCCTTAAGCCAATGTCTGGTAGTAATTGATTAGATGTAAAATTATCAATTACATCCCATTTTACCCCTTTCCTTGTCCTAATATTATTCCTTTTATGTGCCACAACAAGATCCCAAAGATCTAACTTCATTTCAATAGGATTGTGCTCACTTTCTACTCTAGTCCCAACTCCTAAATATTTCACCTTTAGAGTCAAATTTAGATTGACCCAACATAAGTCTACAATAGAGTAGCCTCTAATCCCTAAATACATGAAAATTCCTCCCTCTTGTCTGACCTTGTTCTGCCACTGATTAAGGCAAAGTTTCCTTCTTCCAGCATAGAGCATAGCTTTATGCCTCTCTTGATATTTTACTTGTCTATAGAATTTCTTTGATCCCTTAAATATTCCTGATTCATGGCCGCACACAGTTCGCTTATTTCTGGGGTTAGGTTCGAACTATGCCCCACCCTGGCATTAAAATCTCCTTTTAAAATTATACCCCACTCAGGTTCCTCCAAGGCACATGCGTCTACTAATTTTTCAACTTTACTTAACACATCATGCTCTATGTGTCTTGAATTTGTGGGTGGTATGTAAACATTCAAAATTATTAATGTATTTTCCCTGTTTTTAACCTTTACCCCTAATATATGATCCAAATGTGTGGAAATTTTTATTATTCTATTTTTCCGATTAATTTTAATCCAGGAGATCAATCCTCCAGATTGTCTCCCATACTTCTTATCTTTTTTAGCTTTTTTAATAAATACTTTATACCCATTCATATTTTTTTTACTTGGTCTGACCAGGTCTCTTGCAGACATATGCAATCGAACTTCTGGATATAATCATAAATTGAGGGATCAGCTAATCAATCATTAATTCCAGCAATATTCCAGGACAGAAGCCTGAACTCTTTGCTCTTAGAGTCCTTTAAATATTTGGGCCCATCATTAATAATTAGTCCTTGTTGATGTGGTTGTAAGTACTCTCCTTGTTTCTGTAAAATCTCGAACCTATCTGAAGTTTGAATCAAGTTGATCCATTGCTCCAAATTTTGTTTTACCTCTTTTTGTGCTTGCACTGGTATTTCCCCTATTAAATTAATGTCTATTTTATCCAAGAAAATTGCCTTGGACAATATCTGTTGGTAATCTATTATACTGTTTACCCAAATAGTTATTTGTCCATTTTCTTCCCATCTTAAGGCTTTATTCATTTGTTATTTAAGTCTTCCAGTCTTTGCAGATTCTGAAGCATTTTCCATTAATTTGACCTTCAAGTTCCTTCTTGTTTCATTTAAGGAGTTGTTTATTCCAAAAATTGAAATTGGAAGATCAAATGTGTCCTTTCTTCTGTTCATAAGGACCGCAAAGTATTCTGGGAAAATAAATTTAATGTTAACCACACTAGTTCAAAACCCATGTTTCTTATCTTAATTTTTTTGATTTTCTATTACCTTTAAGGTAAAATACTGGTCTGATATCAATAGTACCAATTCCATATTTTCTATTGGTCTTACTACACTTACAGTAACTGATGTGTAGTAAGTGTACATGTTTGCTTTCCTGTAGCAAGATCCTCAGAAAAAGCTTCAAGTGTGAATCAAGTTTACTTTCTGTCTCATCAGGGATAACTGCCACTTTATATAATGGTAGAACATAGATACATAGACCGTGTCAGCAGATAAGGGCCTATGGCCCACCAGTCTGCCCATTTGAGCTTGTAAATTCAGTTTATGTTTTCCAAGAAGTCTGTTGCCCCTTACCCCTGACTTCCAGAATTCCTTTATGTCTATCCCATGCATTCTTAAATCCCATGATTGTTTCAGCCCCCACCACTTCCTCTGGCAGGGTGTTCCACTTGTCCACCACCCGTTCTGTGAAGAAATTCTTCCTCACGTTCCTCTGAATCGTCCTCCCTACAACTTCATCCCATGCCCTCTAGTCCTGGAACATCTTTTTGCTTAAAATAGTGTATTCCTGCACCCTGTTCCTCCTGTAAGATACTCAGTATGTCTCATCATATCCCTCTCTCCCTCCTTTCCTCCAGGGAGTACATGTTCAGTTCCTTCAACCTGTCCTCATAGGACTTGTGATGCAATCCATGCACCATCTTTGTTGCCCTCCTCTGAACCTTCTCTATCCTGTCTATGTCCTTACGTAGGTAAGGTCTCCAGAACTGTACAGTGTACTACAGGTGGGGCCTCACTAGTGTCTTGTATAGTGGAATTATGACCTCCCTTTTCCTGTTTCTTATGTTCTTGCTATTATCTTTCTTGCCTATGATTTTCTATTTTTCTCCCGTCAATGAATCATGATCTGGCGCCCCATACTCCCTCTGTATTCTCACTTGTCCTAATGATGTTTGTGTTCCTGTTATTAAAATCATTCTTTTTTCCCTGCACTCCAAATCATTATTTTTTTCTCCCTTTTCCTACTTTCTTTAGGATGACAGTAATTATACAGATTGTGACAACAGTAATGAAGATATTATGGCAAGATATTTCTGTTACTGTTGCCACTGCCCAAAAGACCACTTCTATTTTGTAGTTTTTTTTACCCACTCCTATTGTATACAGTGGTGTACAAAAAAAGGGGGTTGTATACCAATTCAAAATGGAATACCAAATCCTTGGAAATGGTATTCTGTGTGGAACACCACTTTTTTAAATGAATTTCTAGCCCTGAGCAACTAAAAATAATGCTTTCCAAGAAAGGAAGTATAGGCCAAAAGTGGTGGCTGGCTCAAAGGGAGCCAAAGTAAGCTTTTCCAACACAAAATTCAGGCCCCAAGTTGGGACTGGATTGTGAATAAGAAGTTTCTAGTGCAGACTGCATCTCAAAAATGTACAGGCCACCTGCAGCTGAACAACTGTATGACCATCAAAAAGCACATGGAAAGCTGAAATGGCAGCCAAGTGTATTCTGAGAGAAGAGTATTACAGGCCTGCATCTAACAAGGACAGCAAATACTCCAGAACCTAGTTTACCAGACAGGTAAAAGGATCCCGTTGATGAGAAGTGGCCCACAAAGCAAACCACTTCCACTTCATAGAATACGTGGCCCTGGTGGAAGGTTTTCTGGCAGACAAGGCATCAGCCACCTTTTGTGATACTCCAAATCGGGCAATGGCTATGTCTTCATTAGACATGCATGAAGGTGGAGCGACTTGTGGTCTGGATGGACCAGAATTCCCTGTTCCAGTGACAGTAGGCCCCAGCATAATGGCAGGGGTACTGGCGGTTCCACTGCCAACTGCTGCATTAAGGAAAACCAAATCTGACAAGGCCATGGGGGGGGGAAGAGTATCAGAGTTGCACTCTCCATTTGAAGCTTGATTAGCACACTCTGAATTAGAGGGAAGGAATAGAGGAACCTTTTAAGAGAGGGACAATGCATCTCGCCAGAAAACTCCAAGCCCTGGAATAAGCGAGCGGAAAGAAAAAATTACTCACCTTAGTAATGTTGTTTCTTCTAATGGAGTCTTGCAATATTATGACATATGCAGTGAGTCCCAACCTTCGAACTGCTCCGGAGGTGAAAGAGTTAACTTTCCATGCCAGGCATGGAACTTTGAGCTCGAGCTCGGTTGAAAACTCTGTCTGTTCTTCAAACTCAAACTGTCAGATCTTTACGAGCAAAACTCACTAAGGTTCTGTGTGGAAGCTGTAAACCTTCACTAGCCAACTGGCTACTAAATATAAGAACACATTTTTTGGTCCCAAAACAAAGACTCAAGTCAGGAGACCCAAAAAATGAAAAACACAACACCCAATCACCCCAAAAAGGAGGAGTGAAAAAACAAAGTGGGCATCTACTAAGTGCCAACACTGCACTGCCCACCCACATCCCAAAAGCAGAGGTTCTGAGAGGGGCAGGCGGGGGAGGTCATAATATAGCAAGACTCCATTAGAAGAAACAACATTACTAAGATGAGTAATTTTTCTTCAAACAACATGAAGTCTTGCTATATTATGACATATACAGAACTACACACAGTACCTCCATGGAAGAGGACAGAACCTACTTAGGAAATAGGCTCTGAAGCACAGCTGTGCCAAACCGCATCACCTCTAGCCTGGATGTCCTGGGAGTAATGCTTGGTAAAAGTGTGAACTGTTTTCCAGGTAGCTGCTTGACATCTCTTTAGGATAGGTATGTCCCTGGCAGCAGCCAGAGACTGCAAGCTGTACCTCTGGTAGAGTGAGCCCTCAGGCCTGAGGAGGAACCTTACCCAGTTTTTCATAGCAAAATGGATACAGAGACAATCCACCTGGCAATGGATCTTTTAGTGGCAGGTTTCCCTTTACCAACCTCACCATAAGTGAGGAACAGTTGGAGGGAGTCAGACCTGTGACCCTTGGTACGTTCTATGTAGTAACTAAGGGCTCTTTTGACATCTAAACTGTGCAGTCTCCTCTCGCCAGAGAAGGAATGGTCAGTGAAGTACACAGGGAGAGACATAGATTGATTAAGGTGGAAGTCTGAAACCACCTTAGGCAAGAACTTTCTGTTAGTCCTGAGGACCACCTTCTCTCTATGAAAGGAAATAAAATCAGGCTCCACTGACAATGCTTGTAATTCACTTATGCATCTGGCAGAAGTGATGGCTACCAAAAACACAGTTTTCCAAGTCAAGTACTTAAGCTCTGCTGAAGACAAGGGCTCAAAAGGGGGTTGCATAAACTGGGCAATGCAAATATTAAGATCCCAGGCAGGGGCAGGGTCCCTGAATGGAGGGTTGGTGTGAAGCAAACCCTTGAAAAACTTGGAGAATACAGGATGAGCTGAAAGAGAAGAGGGTTTACCTGCTGATAAGAAAGCAGACACGGCTGCCAGGTGCACTTTTAGAGTAGCTGGTCTCAGCCCCAAAGTATTTAAATGGACCATATAATCCAGGACTGTGGGTAAATCAGCAGATTCTGGGGAGATATGCTTGCCAGAGCACCATATGGAAAATCTCTTCCATTTGGAATTATAAGTAGCCCTGGTGGAAGACTTCCTAGAAGCCTTCAGGATATCCAATACACCTTGGGAGAGGTGTAGGTCAGCAAACTAACTCTTCAAGAGCCAGGCCTTGAGATTGAGAGATTTGAGGTTCGGGTACAAAACTCTCCCCTGAGCACAGGTTAACAGGTTGTGATTCCTGGGAAGACACAGGGGAAGGTGGACTGCTAAGCACATAAGGAGTGGGTACCAGGGCTGTCTGGCCCAATCTGGAGCAATCAGGATCATCTTGCAGGGTTGAGATCTGTTTTGACTAGCACCTTGAACAGAAGAGGAAGGGGAAGCATAGAAACTTCCCTTCCCAACTGAGAAGGAAGGCATCCAGAGGACTGAGCCCAACACTGGGGGCCTGCAGCAAAAAGGGAAGTTGGTGATTGTCTGGGGCTGCAAAAGATCTATCTGCGGGTGCCCCATCTGGCAAATACTACCTCCAGTACTAGGGGATCCAGTGACCATTCGTGATGGCCCTGGGAAATCCTGCTGAGGCATCTGCCAGGACATTGTCCTTGCCTGGGAGGTGAACTGCCATAAGGGAGGTGTTTGAGAGTAAGCCAGAGACCACAACTTCATTGCTTGATTGCACAAGGCCGTAGACACGAGTGCCTTACTTATTGATGTACCACATTGTGGTGGTATTGTCTGTTCTGACCTGAATAACTTTGTTCTGAACAGATTTGGAAAAAACTTGAAGTGTTAGAAAAACTGCTCTGAGTTCCAACAGATTGATGTGGAGCAGAGATTCCTGAGGGGACCACAGTCCCTGGGTAGTGAGGTTGCCCATGTGAGCTCCCCACCCCAAGAGGGATGCATCTGTAGTGAGGATTAAGGAGTGAGACTGAGGGGTGAAGGGAACCCCCTGTCTCAGATTGCTCTGGTCCTGCCACCACTGAAGGGCTTGGATCAGGGTTCGATTCACTGGGATCACTTTGGTTAGAGGATCTCTCCTTTGAGACCAAAAGGCTCTCAAAATGGAACTGGATGTCCCTCATCTGAAATCTTGCTCCTTGCACTACTGCTGTAGAAGCAGACATGTGCCCCAGGAGCTGTAGAAAATGCATTGCTGGTCGAGAGACCTGCAGGGTGAAACAGGAGGCCAGAGAGACCAGGGTCCTTGCTCTTTCCAGAGGAAGGAAGGCTCTGGCCTCTTTTGTGTTCAGTTCTGCACCTATGAAGGTGAGAAGCTGGACAGGCTCTAGAATCGACTTTGGAAGATTGAGAAGGAAACCTAGAGAGGTAAGCAGTTGCTGAGTTACCTGAAGATATAATTTGACTTGGTCTGGAGACTGGCCTACTATGAGCCAGTCGTCCAGGTAAGGAAAGATGGCATTTTTTTGCCTTCTTAAGTGGGCAACTGCTACTGCCAGGCATTCTGTGAATACCCTCGGGGCAGAGGTGAGTCCGAAGGGCATTGCTCTGAACTGGTAATGGCCTGAGGGCAGTTCGAATCTGAGGTACTTTCGATGGGAGCTTCTGATAAGAACATGGAAGTAGGCATCCTTGAGGTCCAAGGGCTAGCCAGTCCCCTGGCCTTAGAAGGGTAAAATAATTCCCAGAGTCACCATTTTGAATTTTGGTTTTAAAAGGTGCTTGTTTAGGTATCTGAGATCCAGGATGGGCCGCCATTCTCCTGTCTTTTTGGGGGTAAGGAAGTACCTGGAGTACAACCCTTTGTCCTGGAGTAGGGGTGGAACCCTTTCCACAGCTCTGAGAGCCAGGAGGGTAGAAACTTCTGCCTCTAGGGCAAGTGCCTCTGATGGATTTGCAGGTGGAAAGGACCTGGCTCTCATCTTTGGAAATTTTTTGAAGCTGAGAACCAGTCCCTGGCTTACTACTTCCAGGACCCACTTGTCTGATGTTAAAGACTTCCAGTCCTGGACAAAGTAAGCCAGCCTGCCCCCTACAGGTAGTGGAGAATCGACCCTGGCCACCCCATCAGGGTGCCTGCTTGGCAGGGGCTTTAGGCTGAGTGGTGGAAGCAGGTCTGCTTGTACCCAGTCTGCCTCTCCCTCTAAAGAACCCCCTCTGGGCGTAAGTTGAAGAGGAGGCCTAGGCTTGATAAAAAGGCCTATGAAAAGGCCTGCCCCTGCCCCTGGAAGGCTGCCTTTGAGGAGTGGCCTGCCTTTCCTTGACCTGTGCACTCCTATAGGTGGTCCTATACTCATCCATTTTCTTCATGTAATTCTCTGTCTGCTCCCCAAACAGAGAGTTACCCACAACAGAAAAATCCATGGCCTTAGTCTGAGTATCCTGCGACAGGTTAGTACATCTGAGCCAAGCCATCCTGCGAAGAGCCACAGATGTAGCCATGACTCTTGATGACACATCATTAGAGTGCACTGCAGCATGAAATTGCACCTTAGATGCCTCAATACCATCAGCAGCAACCTGCTCCAGCTCCTTGGCAAGCTGACCAGGGACCTGCTTTGCTAGAGCCATAACAGTGTCCCATCTGGATTTCTGGTATCTAGCAACATAAGCCATATAATTTGCCTGTCTGAGTCCCAAGGATGCTGCCATGTACTGTTTCTTTCCATGGCATCAATCCTCCTGGAGTCCTTGTCAGGGGTGTGAAGCCAAGGGAATATTTGCCTTATCACAGGCTGCAGCCTGCACTACTAACATGGCTGCATTGTTGTGTAGGAACTCCATATAAGAGCCTGACAATGTGTACCTCTTGTCCATTCTTTTATCCACAGGAGGTATAGTGTGAGGAGTTTTAGAATTTTTACTGTCTGTTTCCCAAAGATTTATGCAAAGGAATAGACAGTCTCCTAGACTCTGGGATATCCATCATTTCTATATAGTCAGGCTCTTCTTGATCATCACAGCTTCTTCCATAGGGAGCTGGAGGGTTTCAACCACTTTTATAAAACATAAAATGAGAGGGACTCAGAAGGGGAGACACTCCTGAAGGTCTGTCTGGGGAGATGTCGGTTCAATGGGCATCCAGACTTTCAAATCCACATTCGCTCTCTCATATTCCTCTTCCCCTCCTCCGGTTCATAAAATTCCTCTAAATCATACTCTTGAACGGTGGAACCGACTGAACAATAAGCTACCTATGGTGCGGTTTGGTGGAACCGAGAAGCGACTGGACAATTTTAATCGCTTTGGCTATTTCTTCAGCGGTTGGAGAAGGAAGTTTTGGCTCCACACCTGCTGATTTTCTAGTCCTTTTTGCTGGAACCGACTCCTCCAAGTCGGCTCTCCTTTGCCGAGAAGTCTCACCCTGGTCAGAGGGCACTCCCTCCGGTTCGGTTTCAACCGAACCGGGCTAGCTCATCTGGTTCAGCGGACTTTTTGGCCTCCCTTTCCCTGAGCCTACCAACTCTTTTTTCCAGGGTAGCTGCAGGAATATTTTTACAAATCTGGCAGTCTGCATTGGGGTGGTCAAACCCCAGACAATAAACACAGGTGGTGTGGGGGTCAGCCTTAGCAAAGACTTCTCCACAGACACTGCAGTGTTGAAACCCAGTGGGCCCGGTTTTTCTTTTGGGTTTCTCAGACATAGTGCCAGCCTAACCAAAACTTGCCCGTTTATGGCAATCCGCCAAAGCAAGGGCTCTCTTATCGGTTCCCAACCGTGTCACGGGTCGTGGAAAAAACCGTAATGAAATCCATTTTTTTAGAACCGATAAGAACCGGGAACCGCACTCTAAAAGACAGATTAATGTATTTAAAACAACCTGATCGGTTCAAACCGAACTGATAAACCGTTTACAAGTTCCACACAGAAAGTAAATGTAAAACCTATCTAGTACTTACAAATACCACAGACAGAGCTTGAACCGACCGGTTGCGGTTTAAATTCGGTTAAAAAACCGAAAAATTAATACTTTAACTGACAAAATGAACCGAGCAGAAGGAGAAATCTCCGGAGCGACTATTCAGTGAGGCGGAGTAAAGAGTCTGACAGTTTGAGTTTGAAGAACAACAGACAGAGTTTTCAACCGAGCTCGAGCTCAGAGTTCCGTGCCTGGCATGGAAAGTTAACTCTTTCACCTCCGGAGCAGTTCGAAGGTTGGGACTCACTGCATATGTCATAATATAGCAAGACTTCATGTTGTTTGAAAACGGCAGTTCTGCGCTGTGTGGGGACGCATAAAGGTCTAACTCTGGATGACCCCACCTGTTGAACAGGTCTTCTGTGACAGGTCAGCAGCTCCCACTTGTGCATCCTGGACTGTGACCTGCTTAGCCGCTCAGTCAGGATGTTTTGGGCACCTGAAACACGTACATGACAGTTCTAAGCCGTGTACTAGACCCCAGTACCAGACCCTCATTGCCTCCCTGCATAGGAGGTAGAAATGAGTTCTCCCTTGCTTACTGATGTAATGTATCACAAAGGACGGATGGGTTTGGAAGGCCTGTAGGCCATATAGAATAGCTCTCATTTCTCGGACATTTATATTGAGGGACATCTCCACTTTGATCCACGTACCGTGCATTTCATGGGGCCCCAGCCCATCCCTGAGGCATCTGTAGTTAGAATCTGGTGAGGGGAGGGAATCAGGTAAGGAGCCCTCCTTCAACAAATGGTTGGGTTCCATCCACCACTAAAGCACCTTGCGAACAGAAGAAGTTACTGTTCTGTTCTAGGTCGTCTGTGTGTTGGTCCACCGGACTCTCAATGTCCATTGTTGGACTCTCATAATCAAACCAGCTAGTGGCACTGTGAAAATAGCTGCTGCCATCAGGCCTATGAACCTCAGGAATGCCCTGGTTGTGATATATATGTTGTAGACCATTTGGGCCTGTGCAATCAGATGGTTGGCCCTGTTCTGGGGTAGGAAGGTTAAGCCTTGGGCTGTGTCAAGGGCTGCCTCTATAGACACTGGCAAGGGGTCAAGACCAACTTCAAAGCTGGCCCAGTGGCGCTAAGGGTTGAGACGCTGGAAGCCACATCTTGCCGGTGACCTGGGTTCAGGAACAGACTCGAGTCACGAGGGTCGGCAGGGGATTGAGCATCCGGAGGACTGCTCTCCCCTCCCAGGGTGGGTAGTGGGGCTTGCATCACTGCTCAGCGGCACCCAATGGACATTGGGGTCCTGCAGGGCGTGATGCCGTAACAGGGGGTGGAGCGGCAGCGGATATCAGCATGTTGATGTGCAGATATCATTGCACGTCCGCACTCCAGGGGGAACCAGCAAAGCAGAAAAACCCCACAGGACTCAGGGAGGTGACGGAGGCCCCAGGAGCCAACGCCCACATCCTGATGCCGGACCACCCTTCCACCGGCTCTTCCGAGTCCCTCGACCCAGCCCAGGACTTTCCCTCTAATTTCAGAAAGGTTGCCAGGTAGGTGAGGTGGACCCTCCTCTTGGGGGGGGTGAACTGGGGGGCTGGACGGATCAGAGGGTCTGGGGAGGGGGTGCTCAGCAATTGTACTCCCGGTGGATGGTGGTTTCAGGCAGGGAGTAGAGGATGTGGCTGTGAGGGTACTCCCAAGAGATGCCCTGGTCCCTCGGTGCCAGAAAAAAAAAAAAAAAAAAGACCAACTTCAGCCAGTAATCCCTAGAGCATTGATCAGGCACCTGGCAGGTGCTAAGGTGTATAAAACCTGCTCCTTGGAGTGAGCTTTGGCGAGCCAGTTGTCTAGGTAAGGGAAGACATATAGGCCTTCCCTGCAGAGGGCTGCTGCCACCACTGCTAAGCATTTGGTAAAGACCCATGGCACAGATGATAAGTCAAAGGGCAATACCCTGAACTGGTAATGTTTTAACCGAAAACACAAACATTAGATATTTCATGTGTGTAGCATCCTGCATATCCAAGGAACAAATCCAGTCCACTACTTGCAGTAGTGGGAGTAGGCCTTTCAGAGTAACCATTCTTAACTTTTGGTATTCAGTGAAAAAATGAATGTCTGTAAAGGTCTAGAATGGGCCTCAGACTTCCTGTCAATGTTGGGACTAGGAAGTACCAAGAATAGAACTCTGTTTTCCTTTGTTCCCAGAGAACAAGTTCTATTGCCCTTTTCTGAAGCAAGCTTCAAATTTTCTCCAGAAGCAAAGAGTTCTACTCTGAAGGTTAATAATGTAAGGATACTGATGGATGGTCTGGAGGGCATCACAGAATTTCCAGAGAGTAACCTTTTATTTCCAGGAGTCCAGGACCCAAGCATCTGATATCACCATCCTCCACCGGTCCAGGTGGAGGGAGAAGTGACCCCCAACAACCACCTCCGGAGGCACTGGTGGCTGGGGGTTGCAGAAGGAGTCAGGCAGAGCTGGTTGCTGTGGCTGCTGCAGCACTGTCACCTCTAGGGGCTTTGGGTGGGCTCCTGGGGTAGGCAGTATAGCACAGAGGTTTATGGCCGAGCTACAAATCTGGAGACTTGGGTTTGACTCCCACAGCCCCCACTTGCATACTGTGTGACCCTGAGTAAGTCACTTAACTTCCTTGTGCTCCCAGGTCGCACCTGGAAATGAGCTTCGGCCTTTCCTGGTTAAACAATTTCCCCTCTCTCTGCCCTCACTCTGCTGTCTGGCAGTGGAACGGTGTCTGTTACTGGTCAGATGAAAAGGCACCCTCTGTCTACTCCTTGGCTGAGTATGACAGAGGAGATGCACAGATTTTAGAGTTCTGCCCAAGGCCTGCAGATTACAGAGGATATCCTGCACATCTGCACCATAAACATAGAATCTGATGGCAGATAAGGCCCATTCAGTCTGCACATTTCTCCCTACCTACACTAGGGGACCACACAAAGGCAGAGAACAATATTACTGCTCTCCCACCTCCACAGTGTCAACCACGGTCGAGGCTTTCCTCCCTACGGAACATTAGGCTGTGCCCAATCTGCAGCTTTTCCTCCCTAAACATAGAAACATAGAATTTGACGGCAGATAAGGACCGCTTGGCCCACCTAGTCTGCCCATTTTCCTACCTAACAGATAAGCTGCAGATCCTAGTTAACCAACAGCTTAATTCCTCCTACCCCCCACTAGGACTGCCCTATACCTGTCCCATGCATTCTTGAAGTCCCCCACTGTTCTTGACCCCACGACCTCTTCAGGAGGCTGTTCCATGCATCCACAACCCTCTCAGTGAAAAAATACTTCCTCACATTACCTCTGAGCCATCCCCCTTCTATCTTCAAATTGTGCCCCCTTGTTCTTGCACATCTCTTTTTCTGGAAGATGCTACCCTCTTGGACTTTGTTAATTCCCTTGAGGTACTTCAAAGTTTCTATCATGTCCCCTCTCTCCCTTCTTTCCTCAAGGGTATACCTATTAAGCTCCTTTAGTCTTTCTTCATATGTCTTCTGGTGCAGACCCTGCACCATTTTGGTTGCCCTCCTCTGGACAGCCTCCACTCTTTCTACGTCTTTGCGGAGATGGGGTCTCCAGAACTGCACACAGTACTCCAGATGGGGTCTCACCAACTGTCTGTACAGAGGGATAACAACTTCCTGTTTTCTACTATTGATGCCTCTTCCTATACATCCCAGTATTCCCCCAGCCTTCCTTACTGCCTTCTCACATTGCTTGCCCACCTTTAGGTCATCTGATATAATTACCCCCAGGTCCCTTTCTATTTTTACTGTTGTCAGTATCTTACCCCCCATTGTGTACGCTTCCCCAGGGTTTCTGTTCCCATGTGCATTACCTTGCACTTCTTTGCATTGAATCTGAGCTGCCATACATTTGACCATTCCTCCAACCTTGCCAAGTCCTTCTCATCTTTTCCACTCCATCTTGTGTATCAACCCTGTTGCAGATCTTTGTGTCATCTGCAAAGAGACATACTTTTCCTTCAGTTCCTCTGCAGTGTCACTTATAAAGACATTAAAAGGACCGGTCCCAGTACTGAACCCTCGGTGCCACTAGTAACCCTCCTTTCATCACTGTGTACTCCATTTACTACTACCCTTTGAGTCCTGTTGTTCAGCCAATTTTTATCCAGGCTACCACCTTGGGACCCACTCCAAGGCTTGCTATCTTGTGTATTAATCTTTGTGTGGGACTGTATCAAATGCCTTGCTAAAATCTAGGTAGGCCATGTCCACAGCCCTCCCTGGTCTACTACTTTGGTAACCCAGTCAAAGAAATCTATTCGATTCATCTGACACGACCTCTCCCATCGTGAATCCATGCTGCCTTGGGTCCCAGCCCCACTGGCCTCTAGGTACTCAACAATTCTTTCCTTCAGAAGTGATTCCATCATTTTCCCTACCACTGAGGTCAAACTAACTGGTCTGTAGTTCCTGCCTCTGTCTTGCTCCCACTTTTGTGAAGAGGAATCACATCTGCCCTCCTCCAGTCCTCGGGTACCACCCCATCCTCCCATGATTTGTTAAACAGAGTAGTCAGTGGTGTCACTAGTTCTACCCTTAGTTCTTTTAGAATTCTTGAGTGACCCCATCAGGCCCCATTGCTTTGTCCACCTTCAATTTTATTAGTTCTTTCAGAACCCTTTCTTCTGTAAATGGACTGTTATCAAGCCCGTCTTCAGAGTGTTTCTCTTGTTTGGTTTAGGTAACTCCCCTCCTCTTCCTTGTGAATACTGAGCAGAAATATTCGTTCAGTATCCCTGCTTTTCACTGTCACCCTCTACCCAAATTCCTTCCCTTTATTAAGCTTCAGTATCCCTCCTTTGGTCCTTCTTAGCTCCCTAATGTACTTACAAAGGTCTTATCCCCTTCTTAACAGAACTGGCTATCCTTTCCTCGGTTTGGGCCTTTGCTATTCTGACTGCCTTCCCAGCCTCTTTCTGCTTTAACTGATAAAGTTCTCTGTCCTGCTCCTTCTGTGTTTCCCTTATATTTCCTGAATGCTGTCCTTTTCTCCTTAACCTTCCTGCCACCTCTTTTGAGAACCATAACAGTTTTTCCTTCGTTGTGTTTTATTGATTTGTTTTACACAAAGGCTTGTTGCTTCTGTGATGGCTGTTTGATCACTCCCCATTGTTCCTCCACCCTCCTTCTTGCCTGTTTGCTAGTGCTTTTCTGAGGCACTCTCTCATTTTCCCAAAGTCAGCCCTCCTAAAGTCCAGTACTCTTGCTTTTGTATGGCTTGATTGTATGGCTGTGTTTATCGTGAACCACACTGTTTGGTGGTCGCTTGTTCCCAGATGGCTACCCACTTCTAAATCTGAGATTCTTTCTCCATCCCCATTTGAGAGTACCAGGTCTAAGATTGCTCCTCCGAGTGGGTTCCAATACTAGCTGTCTGAGGCATGCCCCCTGTAGGACATCAAGAATGACCCTGCTCTTGGATGTGCCTGCAGCAAAGGTGATCCAGTTAACATCTGGCATATTCAGGTCCCCCATCAACAATATCTCCCCTTTTTCTGCCATTCTAAGAAAGCCTTCCATCATTTCCTTGTCCATTCCCTTCCCCTGAGATGGGGGTCTGTATACAACCCCCATGCGGATTGTGGTGCCATTTCCTGTCTCCAGGGTGACCCAAAGTGCCTCATCTGTTCCCTGTTTACTCTCTAGTTCTGTTGCTTTGATCCCTTCCTTTACATAGAGAGCTACTCCTCCTCCTCTTTTACCCTCCCTGTCCCTCCTGTAGATTGTGTATCCTGGTATGCTGACATCCCAGTCATGGTTCTCTGTGTACCATGTTTCTGTAACTGCCACAATATCCACAACCCTCTTCCATCAAGGCCACTAGTTCAGGAGCTTGTTACACAGACTATGGGCATTGGTACTCATCACCCTCCACTTTTTGATAGCCTTACCCCTTTTAGCCCCATTTCTGTCCTTAATGCCTTTGCCTTTTTCACATTTAAATCTGTTCTACTCCTTAATAACTTGTACCTTGGTGTTTACCTCATTAATCACCATGTTTTGGGGAGGCTCGGTTCCCTGCTCCTTTTCAGTGCTTCCCCTTGGCTAGTTTAAATGCTTGCCAATGAAGCATTTAAACCTTCACCTAGGATCCTGGTTCCCCTGGACAGATGCAGACCATCACACCAGTATAGGTCTGCATCCTCAAATGGCTCCCAGTCCCCAATGAAGCCAAAACCCTGAACTCCACACCAGTTTTCAACCACTCATTGAATTCCCTGGTGAGAAGTGCCCTAGCATCTCCCTTGCATGAACAGGCAGCACCTCCGAGAAGGTTACCGATCGCTACTTGTCTAAGGCCCCTTCCCAACTCTACAAACTCCTCTTGCACTGCTCTGATCCCATTCCTAGCCAGATCATTTGTCCCTAGGTGGACAATGACATCCAGCTCCTCCCTCGTGCAGCTCCTCCCACGATCCTGAGGATTCTTCCTGTCCCTCAAGCTGTGGCGCCAGGAAGGCACCTTACCTCCCTCTCCCTTCCTCCCCATTTCTACCCCCTAATGATTGAGTCCCCACCAGGAGTTGTTTCCTTCCACTGTGGGGTCCCATGCCACCCTCCTGTGGGTCTCCTTTGTGAGGTTCCCAGCATCCTCCTTGGTCTCACTGCAGGTGCCTCCATGAAGGAACCACTATCCACCAGAAGAAGCGAATGAATTGTGGAGAGGTACAGCTGGAGGGATGCAACTCTGTTCCACCACCCTCTCCCTCCTTGAGCCCACCCTGGTCCAGCCCTCCTCTTTCTTGGCAACCTCTGAGGTAGTGGCATTGGCCCTGGTGGTCCCTGGGTGGGGAGGAGGTTTCACGAATCTAGCCAGGTCAGCCTGGAGGCAGGGCAATCTCCTCTCTCAGACCAGAGGTGCCTGCAAATAGGGCAGCATCGCAGCCTCCAGAATGTCTCCCGGAACACTGCGCCCCACAGCCATTGCACTGCACCACTCCTATCATGTCTTATTTTGTGTCCTCTCTACTGTTTCTCTGGATGCTTATTCTCTCCTCTCCTTACAACTCACCCTTCCTGTTCTGGGACAGCAACTTCCTATCTTCTTCAGTAGCCTCCTTTTTCCTTGCTTAATATTAGACCACCAGCAGCTGGGGGAAGAAGAGTGAGCTACTTTTTCCTTTAGGGTTGACAAGCCAATGTCTCTCTATGATCCTTTCCTTCCTACTGCCAAACAGGAAGTTCCTGTTGACAGTCAAATCTAGTGGCTATAAAAGTAGAACTGGCTTTGGGTGGGTTGGAGGGCAATTAGTAAGAAAAAAGGCTAGCAACAGGAAGTTGTAATTTGACTCTCCTGCTTTTATAGTGTCTAAACCACACCCCCAGGTAAGCTCTCTTTCCTCCTACTGGTTTAGCAAAGTCAGCTGATACAGTACCCTTCCCTGCACAGAATACACACTGACTTTTTTCTTTTCTTTCTTCTTTTCAACCCTAAATAAGACCCCTTCTACTTCTAATAAAGTTATCTGTACTTAATCTTAACAGACACCGACACCTGCTGAGGTATAAGGTTTAAATTAAAACTCTGACTTCCCTTGTGCTGCTTTTAAAATCAGTTAAAGACTGGCTCAAGGAACAATTTCATTCCCATGTAGCAGATCTGGATTTTTCGGTGATTAAAGCTTATCAGATGCTGCAGAGAGGCATGCCGCTGGCAGAGCTCCCGCAGGTTCTCATTGTGATTCTCGACAGCATGGGCACTAGGGACACAATACTGAATTCTGCAAAGAGATACAGGCCACTTAGTGTGAAAGGTACCAACAGTGCACATATTTTTGGATCTTTCGTATGCAACCCGTCTCCGATGGAAGAAATCTGATGGGGTTCGTGCTGTACTGAAAAAAGTACAGTTATGTTAAGAACTTACCATAATAGTAGATCTTCGATAGAAGCTCTTGCAGTAGGTACTAACCATTAGGACCAAGCCACCAGGCGCTAGGACCACACGGAAAACTTTAGCTAGCAGTGTCTGGCGGGGGACTGCCCACCCGTCATGTGATCAACGTCAGCGTGGTGCTATATAGTGAGCAGTACCCATGCCCAACCCCAGTTCTCCCGCTGGAGACCCAGAAAGGTGCGACAGGAGAAAGGAGTGGGTCCCTAAAGCTATAAAACTATAGAAGAAGTAGCAGAAGAAACCCAGGGGGAAAGGTGGGAGGGAAAGCAGTACCTACAGCAAGAGCCTCTCTCGAAGATCTACTGTTATGGTAAGTTCTTGCATAACTGTACCATCTTACTTCCAGAGGGCTCTTGCAGTAGGTACTGTTATCTATGGTCCAGCACCCCTGACTGTACCCCTGCCTCGCAGACAGCAACATATATGTAGGTACATGTATTAACCTTAGGGCTAAGGCACTTATCGTATAAGCATTAGTGTCAGGATCTGTGTTCTACTGTATTTTACTAATGCATATTATGCTCCATTATGTTTTACCAATGTATCTTAGTCCTGGGAGTTGCCTTCCACTATATTTTTACTGTATAATGATAAGTAAGGCAACAGTGCCACCTTTAGTGCTTGTACATCTCTGTAACTGCAACTGACCTTGAGGACTTATTGAGACCCCACTGTTCGTACTATCTATGCAAGCTAAGCAACTTCTCATGTTGGTTAGGATAATTACTCAGGCCACCTGTTACTGTCCAATTATATACTTTTTATGTATCTTCCTTAGTAGTTACCATAGTGATTATTGGTGTACAAGACCCTGTGTAGCATGTAGCTTTTGTGAGACGAGACTGCATTTTACCTACGTAAGGAAAACTGGCTAAGCATTCCCAGTGTTATCACTGTTTGTTACAGGTCTGTATTACTGGTCTGTAATATTTACTTATTTAGTTTTTGTTGACCAGGTAAGTGCACTAGACAAATCCTGGCCTTTTTCAGGCACGACGCAGGGGAGAGGGATACAGATGAATGCCAACTGACCTTGAACCAAATTAAGCTGTTGGTGGTATTTTTAGTGAATGAGGGAAATTTGGCCAGGACACCGGGGAAATTCCCCTACTCTTTTCGATAAGTGCCAGGGGATGTTTAACATCCACCTGAACTACCACCAATCCAGGCAGATGGAACCTCGGTTTAAAGTCTCATTCGAAAGACAGCACCTCAGAAGTGCAGCACCCCTCTCATGCAGTACTACAGTGTCCGTACTGGCATATTAACCCAAGTGCCAGATGTGGGAACTGAACCCACAGTCCTCTGATCTCCCGGACTCAGAGGCGAGTGTGCTACCTACTGAGCCACTGACATTTCATTTATTACATGACACAACTTGTCTGTTGTCTCTTCCTTTGTGCCTTCCACCAAGAACCTGAGAAAGGTAATTTATTACCACCTTACATTTGGCGACCGTATGCAGGTTGAAAGGTACAAAAGAAGATTCCATTCAATTTATTTGAATGTCGAGTAGTGTAGTGCGATTCTCGCCTACTTGGACCTACTCGTGCTTACGGTGGTAGCGGTTGAGGCAGACCCACACCGTCTTGGTCTCAGGCATGGCAGACCCACACCGGACCCCCTTATACTCCCTCTGCGAGTGATAGCATACTGCCTTGGCATTACTCTTCACCCACCGGGGACCGGAAAGCGGTTGGGTGACAGCGCCAGGGTTTTTGCCCAGTTTTCCAACTGCTTCTTTGTTTGTCTATCCCTTATTTGTCATGTCTGAACTTTGTACAGAACTGAGACTCGATGTCTCAAACCACCTCACATCCCATAGCGGATGGACAGATTTCGCGCTGGATGCAAAATCTGCAGACAAAGCACTGCTGGTCATATCCGACCAATACATAGAGTCCAAACAAGCAACCAAAAAGTACAATCTTAAAGGTCTTTTGGTTGCGGCTCTATACACCGCTGCTGAGGGTCTCACAGTGAGGTGTGCCTCCCTTGAACTGCAACATGCATCTCTAAAAAAAAGAGATGAGCTTGCAGGCATTGGAGTTACAGAAAAAGGAACAGAAACTAATGGAGGAGACAGTCACTCTGCGATACAAACAGACTGTTGCACTGTACTGTTCAAGGCACAGAGGGAAATTTGTATGTTGAGATGATTGTGAAAGGTAGAAATGTGATAACAGCATATTTGAATGATATTTTGAGTGATACAGATGATGGCTTGAGAGAGAAGAATGCGGAGTTGAGAGAAGAGTATCAGAGTGAATCGTGAGTTGGAGAAAGAATGTAGGGAAAACGTCGCATTTGGGCTCCACGTACAGAATGTTGCAGCGTGAGGCTGAAAAAGGCATCAAGCAGAGCACTGCAAGAGTTTGTCACAAGAAGTGTAGAGAAAAGATGGTGAAGCTGCGCCATCAATGGAGGTTCTTGCCGGCCATGTTAAGGCCATGAATGGGTTTCAGTATATGCCCATTGAGATTACGCCATCCAGCAATGACGACTCCGATTTTGATGACGAGGCATGCCATGTCACACGCAAGTCCAACCGCCCTGGTGGAGCAACTTCTGCCAGCCCTCAAGATGGCACCATGTCGGCATGCACTCTACGTCGCCACGTCCACACAAACATGACAGAAGCCACGTTTACCGCTAAGATGGCAGCCCCATGACACAGGCATCGGGCCTGTATTCCATAATGCGCCTCTGAACGCTCCTCTCACCAGGAAAGACACAGCGGAGGTTTGCGGCCTGATTCAGGATGCAATCAGTAACATCACTGTACTGGAGGACCAAAAGAAAGCCATCTGGGACCAAATAAACTGTTCAGAGAAACGGTCGAGCACGACCATGTGTACAAGGCAGTCGCTGATGCAGCAGCGGAAGCTGCTCTTCACGGTGCCATGGAACATATTGAACTGAATGAGACTACGCATACTTCCAATTCCCTACAAGTCACTCACTCTGTCCAGCAAATTGCCCAAAGTATCGGACAGATGGGCCCAATTGACAATCTCAGTTGCCACTTGGAGAAGGTGCGCTCCCTCTGCGAGAAGCTCTCTTTCCAACCACAGTACCAGGTTCCAGTCTTATGCCAGAAAATAGAACCTACCCTCTGGGCCAAACTCCCAGAGACAGTGCGCAACTCTGACACCCTTGTCTAGGACGACACTGCTGCTAACTCCCCAGTTGTCGTAGGAGCCAGTTTGGCCAACAAGGTTAAGCAGAATGTGAAAAATGTCCTGTGGCCTACCATCAATGGCTATGGCTCACATACTACACTGGCAAAGGCCTAGCAGGGAAACTTGCAGACCGAGACCAGATTGAGTACAAGGATTTGTGCATCCGGAATACGACTCTGGCCTTGCGAGAAAAGGTTGAACTCAATATCTGCCAGAGTACAGATACCTCTGCAAATATTCTCACCAGAATGGAGTATGCCTATCAAGTTTACCTCTGTAACCTTGCCTCCGGCAAAACCAACAAGGCTACCGCAGAGCACGTGGCTGCAGTACAGCTCACCCCGATACACCGACCCACTATACCATGGAAGGCAACAACCAGAAAACGGACACCCCTTCTGACGATTAACAGTTGCACGGGGTGGGGGGACCAGAACTACAAAACAGCGGGAACAGAGACAGAAGAAATTGGAAAAATCCAAGCGCACAATTTGATGGCGGAACATAGCGGTCCCAACTATCAAGTCTCAAAGGCAACGAGACCCTCCGTAATTTACTGGAGGAAATCTATGCTGAAAGAGCGGCTAAGCCTACGTGAAATGTAGCAGCCCTTGCTCCGGCCACTGCACAGACATGCGGTCAGGGGAACCATTTCCTGGACTTGACTGCTGAACAAGCGAGCAGCCGAGGAAAGAATCCTTTTTTGGCACCGGTTACTGGCTAGGCTGATGCAACAACCTAAGAGGAACCATCTGTACCCTGTGCAGGATTTACAGGAGGCCCTGAGAGATTCTGCAGGCCTCAGATTCCAGGAATAGGATGATGATTCTAAAAATACTGATTGACAGTTATAGGCACCAGTCCGGACTGTGAGTGACCCAACTGTTGACACAAACAGACAGCCTTGTGTAAAGGCCACGGTCAGGGGGCCGCCGACTTACCATGCTTCTGGATATCGGAGCAGCCATGTCAGTCCTCCATGATGAGGACTCAGTCTCACCTGACTGGTCTACCAGCTGGAAGACCAGTGCCCAGGGTGTAGATGGTACCCAGCTAGACACCTACCAATTTGTTCCTCTACCTGTGGTGGTAGGCCACCTCAGGACTGATTTTACTTTTGACCTCATGGTATGTCATCACCCCAGCATACTGGGAACTGACTTCCTAGCACTACACACGGCTGTGTAGTGGACCTGGTCAACAGGCTACTCCTTCAGATCAAAGGACAATGTCATGCTGTCACCATTCCAGACTCTCACATGGTGGCAGCCATCTCCGATAACAAGGAGTATGACGTCATAGCTCTGTTCAAAAGTCATGACCCGTTTTCTGAACCTGCACCCTTGCTGCAAAACCATTTTGATGTGTTTGCTACCAACAGGCACGACTTGTGGTAGGATGCATACTACCACTGAAATCACAAGGCCTGACCCTGCGAGGCAGATCAGTACCCATTTCCCACTGAAGCCTTGCCATCACTAAGGGAGACCATCCAATCACTGCTACAAGGAGTGATTAGGACTTGTGTTTCCATTGTCAATTCGCCTATTTGGCCTGTGAACAAACTCCATTTGGCTTTGAGACTCGCAACTGATTACAGAAAACAATCAAGTTACCCCTAGTTACGCCCCAACAGTAGCATCAGCACCTGATGTGCTCAAGCTGCTGACACCTGACAAAAAGTGGTTCACAACTCCTGACATTTCTAATGGGTTCTGGTCACTACCATTACCACAGAAAAGCCAATACAAATTTGCTTTCACCTTTGATGGACATCAGTACACCTGGACCTGCCTTCTCCAGGGCTTTCACAACAGCCCTTCCCTCTTTCTTCTCCACATTCTACATGATGGATGCCATGCAGGGGTTCTCCACACTCCGTGTCTCCTGCAGTACATGGATAACTTGCTTCTAGCAACCACCACGGAAGAAGATAATCTGGCCCTTCTAATCTAAATGGACTTGTGTCTCTCCTCAAGAGAGCAGGCCTCAAGTGCAACCCCTCTAAGGCACAATTGTGCAAAAAAGAGGTCATCTTCCTTGGCCTACGTATCACAGACCAAGGCAGAAGCCCACCTGTCAAGAAGATTCAGGGCTTGCAAGATTTGCCACTTCCTACTAGCACGGCAACACTCAGACACTTCTTAGGAAATTGAAGGCTGCTCCCTTGTACGAACTTCTGAGGAAGAATGTCCCATGGACATGGGGCCCCACTCATACTGAAGCTGTCACACAACTCAAGCAGGCCTTAGCCTCAGCCACAGCACTGATCAATCCTAACCCAAATCTCCCATTCCATTTGGAAACTGCCACTTCTGATGTGGCCATGTCTGCAGTGCTGGCACAAAAGTACAATGGGTACTTTAGGCCCACTGCATATGCATCTCAGATGCTATCCCCAGTAGACAGAGAAGATAGTCTCTGTGAAAGAACACTCTTTGCAATCTTTTGAGCTGTCAAACATTTCATGTACATCACTAGATATGCACCTATCAGTCTGCATACCTGCCACACCCTAACCAACTTTCTGCTTTCAGACAAGGTAAAAGGCGGTTCAGTTTCTATCACCAGACTCACTCACTGGTCTTTGCTTTTGCAGGACAGGGACCTCAAAGTACTACCTGCAAAAATGTCATCAATCTTGGCCCATGGCCTACTCTACACAGGTAAGCCCCATGACTGTGCACTCCAACCTCCTGACTTATCTGAGCCGGGACCATTTTTAACGGCTACACCAGATGTTTTGGAAGATACCAGCATGCATCTCGTCTTTACAGATGGCTCTGCCTCCTACGTGGACAGAGCAGGTAGCAGGATTTGGTGTGCTCATATTAGATCAAGATGGCAATTTCGGCGCATTTCCAGAAAATGCACTGTTATCTCCTCAAAGTATGCTGAACTGACAGCTGTGGCCTGTGCTCTAAAGGTCATGCCCCATGACGACAAGGATGCCATCATTTTTGCAGACTCCAATTGGGTCTGCTCATCCCTTAGAGTTTCTACCATTCTGGGAGAAAAATAACTTTACATCCTCCGATGGCACACCTGTCAAATACAGGGATTTGTTTGTGTATTTATATACACCCCAACACAACAGTTTACTCACAAACTGTACATCCACAAGGTAAAGGCTCATTGTAAATCTGACCCTTCCCATGAATACAATGATCGAGCTGACTCGCTTGCCAAAACAGGCACTCGAGGTGGGGAGACATGGACAATGACTCACCAGTAACTGTGGCAGTTATTTTCTTAGTCGCCAACACCAGGCAGAAACCATTACCAGAACCTCTACTGGACATTTCTGCTGCTCAGAAATCTGACCCGGAGCTAAAACGTGTTCAAATTCCTGGACAAAGGAATTGAACAGGCACTACCGGCTGGCAATCCATTCAAGAGATACTCAGGCAGCATACACTTGTCTAGTGATCAGAAGCTCACCTGGTATCGAAAGGAAGATACAGGTGACAAACTGTGGGTTGCACCACAATTTTGCGAACTGAATTCATCCATATGGTTCATGATACTTTCACTGGCGGACACCAGGGGGTAGACAATACCCTCCAGAGACTCAAAATTGTCATCTGGTGGCCTGGTATGGCCAAAGATGTAGAGCACTATGTGGACAACTGCATAGTATGTGCCCAGAGTAACCTGATTTCGGTGAAAAGAAATGCCAAATTGTTCCCAAAAAGGCAAACTGGCCCCCTTACCAACTCCAGCAAGAACAACAAGAATGCTCTTTTTGTCGCAGATTTGTTTTCTAAGTGGGTGGAAGCATTTCCCACTGAGAATAACATGGCAAAAACAACTGCCAAGATCCTGGTGGATCAGTTGTTCTCCAGCTGGGGCCTACCCCTTAAGGTACACTCAGACCAGGAAACCAGTTTTACAGCTGAGCTGATGAAGCAGACACTCCAGTTGCTTGAAGTAGATCAGAAATTCCATATCCCTTACCATTCTCAATCCTCAGGCCAGGTAGAAAGAGCAAACAGAAGAATGAAACAGATGCTATGCAAATTCAGCAATGAAAATCCCAAGGACTGGTATTCCCTCTTGCTACTACTACTAATGGCAATCATGGGCACTCCTGCAGCAACTACCCAGTGCACACCCTACGAGGTTATGACTGGTAGAGCCATGAGATTACCTGAGCACTGTTAATTGATCTCCACACCTCTACTGCAGACAGAGTATCTGTAGACTAGTATGCTGCAAAGCTTCATCATGACATCATGAAGACACAACTATTCGCTGCTAATCATATGGGTAAGGCTCAACAAATGAAAATTACGTACCTACCGTAATTGTTGATCTTTCTGTGTATCGTCACCATTCATCACTAGTGGGTATAGCGCCGGAGCTAGGACCCCACGGGAGACTTTTTCCCCCTCTATGGGTGGAGTCGGCGCCGCTTTCGAGGCAGACATTCCACATGGTGCTCGAGGGTTGGCTTTTAACTGCCGTCGACTCTGCCCCAGCCCCAGTTCTGAAACACCAGAGAATGTAAGGAAGGGAAGGTGGGTTGAGGCAAGAGAGCCTAAGGGATAGACAAAAGGAAAGGAATAATAAACTAAAAGGAGAAATAAACGACAGAGGAGACAGAAAAAGAGATTAAAATAGGAAATTGGGGAGGAGGGGCTCCAATCTCTGGAAGGAGGAGGAGAGATAAGGGAGGGGGGGAAAAAAAATAAGAGTAGCACACCCCCAGGAGAGGTTCTGCTCATTGAGATTTTTAGAAGATGATAGTCAGCCCTGGACTATCAAGGTTCAGCTGCAGGAAGCAAAGCCAGAATTTTAAAGCAGCCTAGGTCTAGTAGACCAACCAACAAGGGAGTGCAGGCTGAGGGTGTGTCTCAAACTCCCCCCCCTCCCAAAAGGGGGGATTTTTAAACAACCAATATGGTATGGGGGGAATCTGAACTCATATTTTGAGTCCATAAATTAAACATATTGGGGGGGAAGGCCCCCCCAACACTCCCTAGAAATAACGGAGAAGAGAAAAAGCCCCCTCATACGCCTCCATAAAACCCCCCAAGGATTCATCCTGTGTCTCCAGTCCTCCACCTAATGAGAGAGAGGAGAGAGGCCGGGAGAGAGAAGACACACACACAGGGAGGTCCAGAGACCGAGACCCACAGGGGGAAGGAGGGTGGGATTTAGTGATGAATGATGAAGATACACAGAAAGATCAACAATTACGGTAGGTACGTCATTTTCATATCTTATCTGTGTCAGTCTTTACCATTCATCACTAGTGGGAGAGTACCGAGCCCCCCGAAGGGGGCCCTGAATTACCTCAAGGGACTAGGTCCCTTAGCCTTCAGTGGGTGAGACACTAAAGGGAAGAACCCTTATAGGCCTGAGAAGCCTGCGACTGGCCTGGGTGAGATGGGGATCCCCCAGTGGGGGAAGGAGGTCACCCCGAGAGTCGCCGTCTCACCCTTCAGGGGAAAAGATGGGTTTTCCAGTACGTAGAGTAAATCACCCTACGCTGGGCCAGGGGTGAGAACCGGGATAGGCAAAGCCATGCCGTCCGCCGAAGGCAGATTGCTGTCCCTACCACTCTGGATGCCACCTCACTGGCATCATAAGATGCCCTTGCTTGGTGCCTTGCTAGCTCCAGGCCCTGCACAGAGAGGGCAATGTCTTGCCTGGTTTCCTCCGAATCAGGCATTGAGGCTAGGATCTGTCCTAGGCTGGACCTCAAGAACCTGTTGTAGACTGCAAAGTGAGCCTGATGTGCTGCGATTGAAAGAGAGATCCGTGCCGAGTAGAATACTTGTCTCCCCCAGAAATTGAAATCTGCAGAGTCTGAATCTAGGGGGCAGTCATGGTAAGGGGTGCGAGGCCCAGAAGGGGTGTCCAGGGAGGTCAAACCCGAAGAGGGATGAGGCAGAGAACCTGGAGACCCAAGGGGAGCACAATACCACTGGCGTAGGTCCTTTGGGGCTGGTATGATGGAAAAGGGACGTAGCCAGAGCCGATGTGATGCTGCCTGAAAAGGAATAGGCCAGGCGGGAGCCACCAGGTGAGCTGCACTGTATTCACCCAAAAAGGCATGAGCTACATGCTCGGGGTTGCTAAAATCGGGACTGGGGTAAGGTGGAGCTCATCCAGTATCCTCACAAGGAAGTGCTGATAAGAGGACAGATCAGACACTGGGGAGACGTGGACTGAAGGTTCCTCTCCCTCTGCAGAGGGAGAAGAGGATGAGGATGAGCTCCCAGGTTCAGGGTCTGGCTGCACAGAAGCATGGTGAAACACATGTTAGTCCAGGGCATGGAGGTAGGTGGAGAAATGTGCAGCGGAACCTCTGAACTGTTCCCAGGTGAGAGGGCCGCCCCCCCATCCCCGAGGACTGGGAATACCTGGGACAGCAGGGGATGGAGACAGAGGCTCGGGGGACAGGCTCCTAGCAACAGGAGAATGGTCTCTGTCAGGGCAGGGAGGCCAACAAAAAACCCTTCAGAGAGAGGGGGCTCCAAAGGCCGCCGTAGCTAACGGCCATTCAACCGGATCAGAATGGTCAGAGCTGTGCCCAAAGGAAGAAATCCCCCTATGAGGAAACAGGGACCGTGAGAGTCCAGAAGAACGACCCCTGACCTCTAAAGTTAAAGTCCCTCTCAGGGACTCCTCCAGGGAAAGGCGAGGGTCTGTGCTGCGACTCCTCCCAGAACCCGGCTGGGCTCTAGGGAGGGCACTCCATGTGACGCCCCTACCTCTCAGCCCTTCGGAATCAGACAGGAACTTCATCCTTGAAGCCACCAGCCTAGGCAGCTGGCAACTCCGGGCGACCTCCGTGCAGTCCAACCAGGGAGCCGTACCCTCCCCTTCCAGGTGCACCCTGGGCTGCCCCAAACTTGGGCTGTCCAAACACACCAAGGAAGGGGGTACCCCAACTGGAGAAACAGAAACACCAGTGTCCCCAGGTTGCACAGTCGTGGACACAGGGACCACAGCTGGCTGGTCAGACCCCCTGACTCTAAGGTCTACCAGCGACAACTGACCCCCAGAGGGAGGCTGGGTGGGGGCAGAGGTGCTAGAAAAGGAGTGGTCCGATGATTCTGAAGAACCTGGGAACCAGTCCGGATCAGACCCAGAGTCTGCCTCCGAAGAGGCATGCTCTGAAGTCCGATGCCAGACAACTCCCCGAGCCCCTCCAGTTCCTGGACCATGAATCAGAACACTCAAGAGACTCGGCGCAATTTCTGACACCCACCCCGGCACCGCGAACAGCACTGGAGTCGGGCACGGCTCTTAGTGCGATGCCGACCCCATCCCCGGCGCTGCCCACAGCCAAGTCTAGCGCGGCATCATGCTCGACACCCACTCCAGAGCCGCAAGCAGCAATGAAGTCAGGCATGGCCACGAACGTGGTGACGGACACCCTGGTGCCACGCACGGTTGACCAGGACGGCTCCGACCATGGCGCGACCCTACCCCCCAGTGCCGCAAGCGACACCGAGGTCAGGGCCGGCACCTGCCCCAGCGCCAGAACCAGAACCAGGCCCAGAAACAGCCAAAACACCACCCCTGGTGCCGCCAAAAGCCCCGATGCTGCAAACAGCATTAGAGGAGATGGCGGCACCGAAAGAAGGCCCAATGCCGACTGTGGTGCCACGCTCAAAGTCCACGGCACCACGAATGGCGCCGGGATCAAGAGCGGCGCCATGAGACGGCACTGAGGATGCTGCAGTCCAGACCCAAAGGGCCCAGAACATGACACCGAGGGAGCCTTCGCCACTGAAGAGGCAACTGCCAATGCGGTGCCTCCCAACTGACCCCGAGGGGGCCAGCCTGGCCTCCTGCACCGTGGAAGAAACCCCCACCACGGCAAGGCTAAAAGAGGCGGGGCTCCCTCCTCCACGGGCCATATAGGATCTGGAGGAAACCCGGAGAAAGGGCCGAGAATCCTTGCCTCGGCCGGCCGACTGCGCATTCGTCCTCTGAAAGTCGGCTGCGCACATCCAACTTTCCATGCGCGGTTCTCAATTACTCAGCGGTCCATCAAGAAGCAAATGTCACAGTTGTCCATATTGTGGCTGGGGCCGAGCCAGGAAAGGTAGTGGTCATGCTGGTCCGTCATGGGATAGAGGCGGCCACAGGGGCACTGACGCATAGGGGGCCACCCCGCTTTCGACGTCTTCTTGCCCCTGGACGAGACATGACCGTACGATAAATCAAACAGAAACAGTACTAGACGCCGCTTTGAAATTAAAAGGAAAGGTCTTACCGGATAGAAGACGTCGAGCAGGAGAATAGAACCGAGGCACTAATACACTGATGACTAGATGAACTAGGCTGCAAACAGTAAGTCTCCACACGCGGTACAACACTCGACGGTGGGAGAGAAAGAACTGGGGCTGGGGTGGAGTTGACTGCAGTTAACGGCCAACCCTTGAGCACCATGTGGAACCTCAGCCTCGAGGGCGGCACCGGCCCTGCGTCGACTCCACCCATATAAAAAAAAAAAGTCTCCTGAGGGGTCCTAGCTCTGGCGCTATACCCACTAGTGATGAATGGTGAAGATTGACACAGATCAAGCTAAAGCTCATTCTGATAAGCATTTCCAAAAGGTCGACTGGCAAGTTGGAGAACAAGTAATGCTTCAATACAGACAACCAACTCATTCCTTTACCAGAAAATGGGAAGGCCCATAACCTACTGTCAACAAACTCAGTCCTGCTGTCTACCAGGTCCGAGTTAAACAGCAAAAAAACAAACCACCACCAAGTGGTTCAATGCTAATCAGCTCAAGTTGTATCAAGGCGACCAAATTACTTTTCAAACAACATGAAGTCTTGCTGTATTCTGACATATGCAGTTAGGTCCTGCCTTTCAACTGCCCCGGAGAACAAAGAGTTAAACTTTCCATGGCCAGCATGGAATGTTCACCACGAGCTCGGTTGAAGCCCGTCTGCTGTCGTTTAAACTGCAACCGTCAGATTCTTTACTCCGCCTCACTGAACAGTCGCTCCAGAGATTTCTCCTTTGCTCGGTTCAAAAAAGTCGGTTGAAGTGTCGTTTTTTTTCAGTCGGTTTCTACTGAATTGCTGTTACTGCTCAGTCGGTTCAAGTCTCTGTCTGTGGTACCATGAGTACTAGATAGGTTTTCTGTTTAGTTTCTGTGTGGAACTTGTAAATTGTGGATCGGTTTGGCTGAAATCGATCAGTTTCAGGTAAAAAAAAAAGTTTGTGCTTCATTTAGAGTGTGGTAACCGGTCCGTGTCAGTTGTAAAACACGTATTTTATCATGTTTTTTTTCCAAGACCCGTGACACGGTCAGGAACCGATAGGGGAGTCTTGCCTGGCAGACTGCCGAAAAAAGGGTAAGTTTTGGATAGGACTGGCCATGTCTGAGAAACCCAAGAAAAAAACAGGCCCACTGGGTTTCAACACTGCAGTGTGTGTGGGGAAGTCTTTGCCAAGGCTGATCCCCACACCACCTGTGTTTATTGTCTGGGGTTTGACCACCTCGATTCAGACTGCCCAATTTGTAAGAATTTTCCCAAATCTACCCTGGAAAAGAGATTAGGTAGACTGAAGGAAAGGGAGGCCGAGAAGTCCGCTGACCCGGATGGCCAGCCCGGTTCGGTTCGACCCGAACCAGAAAGTGCCACTCTCACCAGGCGATACTTCTTCGGGCAAAGAGAGCCTGATTCTGAGGAGTCGGTTCGGTGAAAAGGAAGAGAAAAGATAAATTGTCTGGTTCGAACCCAGAAATTCATACTCCGACCGCCGATGAGATAGCCAAGGCGATAAGGATAGTGCAATCGCTTACGTCGGTTCCGACCGAACCAGCACCATCTGGCAGGGGTTCAGTTCGGTCGGTTCCCCCGGTTCCTGATTACACTTTGGAAGAATTTTATGAACCGGAGGAGGAAGGAGAGTATGAGGATGATTATGGTGATTATGAAAGTCTGGATGTGCCTATTGACCCGGACATCTCCCCAGACAGACCTTCAGGTGTTTCTCCTCTTAGGCTTTCTGAGTCCCCTTCTCACTATATGTTTTACAAAAAAGTGGCTGAGACTCTCCAGCTTCCTGTGGAGGAAGCAGTAGAGGATCAGAAGGAGCCTGATTTTGTTGGGATGATGGATATCCCAGAGTCCAGGAGACTGTCTATTCTCCTCCACAAATCCTTTGGGAAACAGACACATAAAATTCTTAAGTCTCCTAATTCTATACCTCCTGTGGACAGACGAATGGACAAGAGGTACACTCTCTCAGGCTCAGACACGGAGTTCCTTTTCCAGCAATGCAGCCATGTTGGGGTAGTGCAGGCTGCTGCCTGTGATAAGGCAAATATCCCCTTGGCATCACACCCCCATACAAGGACTCCAGGAAGACTGATGCCATGGCAAAGAAACAATACATGGCAGCATCTTTGGGACTCAGGCAGGCTAACTATACGGCCTATACAGCTAGATACCAGAAGTCCAGGTGGGTCACTGTGCAGGCTCTGGCTAAACAGGCCCCTGACCGGCTTGCCAAGGAGCTGGAGCAGGTGGCTGCAGATGGGGTTGAGGCATCTAAAGTACAATTTCATGCTGCTGTGGATTCAAATGATATTTCATCAAGAGTCAGGGCCACATCTGTGGCTCTTCGGAGGATGGCTTGGCTCAGATGTACTAGCCTCTCACAGGATACCCAGGCTAAGGCCATGGATTTTCCTGTAATTGGTAATTCTCTGTTTGGGGAGCAGACAGAGAACTACATAAAAAAGATGGATGAGTACAGGACCACTTATAGGAGTGCTCAGGCCAAAGAAAGGCAAGCAACTCCTCAAAGGCAGCAGTCCAGGGGCAGGCCTTTCCAAAGGCCTTTTTACCAAGCTCAGGCCTCCTCTTCTTTCTCTCTGAGGGGATTCTTTAGAGGGAGAGGCAGATGGGGGATGAGCAGGCCTGCATCCACCCCTCAGCCTAAAGCCCCTGCCAAGCAGACACCCTGATGGGTCTGCCCGGGCTGATTCTCCCATACCAGTAGGGGGCAGACTGGCTTACTTTGTCCAGGACTGGAAGTCTCTAACATCAGACAAGTGGGTCCTGGAAGTAGTAAGCCAGGGACTGGTTCTCAGCTTCAAAAATTTCCCAAGATGAGAACCAGATCCTTTCCACCTCTCGAATCTCAAGAGACCCTTGCCCTAGAGGCAGAGGTTTCTTCTCTCCTAGCTCTCAGAGCTACAGAGAGGGTTCCCACCCTACACAAGGGCAAATGATTGTACTCCAGGTACTTCCTAACCCCCAAAAGGACAGGAGAATGGCGGCCCATCCTAGACCTAAGATATCTGAACAAACATCTTTTAAAGCCAAAGTTCAAAATGGTGACTCTGGGAATTATTCTTCCCTCTCTAAGGCCAGGGGACTGGCTAGCCTTCCTGGACCTCAAAGATACCTACTTTCACATTCCCATCAGGTGCTCCCACAGAAAGTACCTCAGGTTCGAGTTGCCCTCAGGCCACTATCAATTCAGAGCAATGCCCTTTGGCCTAACATCAGCCCCAAGGGTTTTCACAAAGTGCCTGACAGTAGTGGTTGCTTTCCTAAGGAGAAAAGAGATCTCCATCTTCCCATACTTGGACGACTGGCTCATAGTAGGTCAGTCTCCAGACCAAGTCAAGTCACATTTGCAAGTGACCCAGCAAGTGCCCACTTCCTTAGGATTCCTTCTTGACCTTCCAAAGTCAGTTCTCAAACCAGTACAGCTCCTCACCTTCATAGGTGCAGAGCTGGATACAGTAAAGGCAAGAGCCTTCCTTCCCCAGGAAAGGGCAAGGACCCTCATGGAACTGGCCTCTTCATTCACCCTTTACGTGTCTCGACCAGCAAGTCATTTCGTTCAGCTTCTGGGCCACATGGCAGCTTCCACAGCAGTGGTCCAAGGAGCAAGATTCCAGATGAGGGACATTCAGTTCCACTTAAGAGCCTTCTGGTCCCAAAGAAAAGATTCCTTTACCAAATTAGTCCCAGTGACTCGAACCCTGATCCAGGCCTTGCAATGGTGGCAGGATCAGGACAATTTGAGACAAGGGATTCCTTTTGTCACAGTCTCATTCAGTGATACCCACCACAGGTGCTTCCCTGCTGGGCTGGGGAGCCCATTTGGGGATCTTACCACCAAAGGACTGTGGTCACCTCAGGAATCTCTGCTTCACATCAATCTCTTGGAACTCGGAGCAGTGTTTCTGGCACTGTAAGCTTTTTCCAAATCTGTACGGAACAAGGTGGTCCAGGTCAGAACAGACAACACCACCACCATGTGGTACATCAACAAGCAGGGAGGCACTCAGTCTATGGCCTTGTGCACAGAAGCAATGAAGTTGTGGTCCCTGGCCTATTCCCAGCAAGCCTCTCTGATAGCAGTTCACCTCCCAGGGAAGGACAATGTCCTGGTAGATGCTCTGAGCAGAATATCCCAGGGCCATCACGAATGGACCCTAGATCCTCTAGTTTTGAAAGTGATTTTCTCGAGATGGTACACTCCAGAGAGAGATCTTTTTGCAGCCCCAGACAATCACCAACTTCCTCTCTTTTGTTGCAGACCCCCAGTCTTGGGCTCAGTGCCCCTGGATGCTCCGATTCTGAACTGGGAAGGGAAATTTCTGTATGCTTTTCCCCCCTTCCCTCTCCTGTTCAAAGTGTTAGTCAAGATAAGGTCACAACCATGCAAAGTGATTCTGATTGCTCCAGACTGGGCCAGACAGCCCTGGTATCCCCTGTTGTTGTCCCTAGCAGTCCACCTTCCCCTGTCTCTTCCCAGGAATTACAACCTGTTGACATCCTTTCAGGGGAGGATTTGATACCTCTTTGGTCTCTCAATCTCAAGGCATGGCTCTTGAAGAGTCAGAGTTTGCAGATCTGCATCTTTCCCAAGGGGTTCTGGATATCCTTAAAGCTTCTCGAAAGCCTTCCACCAGAAAGACTTACAACTCCAAATGGAAAAGATTCATCATTCAGTGTTCTAAGAAGAACATTTCTCCAGACTCTGCTGAGTTGCCTACGGTTCTGGACTATATGGTCCATCTTAATGGCCTAGGCCTCAGACCAGCTACCCTTAAAGTACACTTGGCAGCTGTTTCTGCTTTCTTGTCAGTAGGCAAGCCTTCCTCTCTATCATCCCATCCTGTGTTTTGTAAGTTTTTCAAGGGATTGTTTCACACCAATCCCCCCTTTAGGGATCCTGCCCCTGCTTGGGACCTTAATGTTTACATTGCTCAGCTTATGCAACCCCCCTTTGAGCCTTTGTCCTCTGCAGAGCTTAAGTACTTGACTTGAAAAACTGTGTTTTTGGTAGCCATTACTTCTGCCAAGCCCTGTCAGTGGAATCTGATTTCATCTCTTGCCATACAGATTAAGTGGTCCTAAGAACAGAAAGTTTTTACCTAAAGTGGTTTCAGATTTCCACCTCAACCAGTCTATATCTCTCTCCTTGTTTTCTTCACTGACCATTCCTCCTCTGGAGAGAGAAGGCTACACAGCTTGGATGTTAAAAGAGCCCTTAGTTACTACATAGAGCGTACCAAGGGTCACAGGTTTGAATCCCCCCAGTTGTTCCTCTTGTATGGAGAGGTTGGTAAGGGCAAACCTGCCACTAAGATCTATTGCCAGGTGGATTGTTTCTTGTATACAATTCTACCATGATAAACTGGGTAGAACTCCACCCTCAGGCCTGAGGGCTCATTCCACTAGAGGTACAGCTGCTTCCCCTGGCTGCTGCCAGGGATATTCCTCTCTTAGAAATTTGTCAGCCAGCCACCTGGAAAACAGTCCATACTTTGACCAAGCATTACTCTCTGGATATCCAGGCTAGGAGTGATGCTCGGTTTGGCACAACAGTACTTCAGAGCCTGTTTCCAAAGTAGGTTCTGTCCCTCCTCCATGGAGGTACTGCTTGGTAGTCTGCATATGTCAGAATACAGCAAGACTTCATGGTTGAAGAAAAAATTACTCACCTTAGTAATGTTGTTTTTTCGAATGGAGTCTTGCTGTATTCTGACCTCCCCCCCGCCTCCCCTCTCAGAACCTAGTTTTTGGGATGTGGGTGGGCAGGAGCAGTGTTGGCACCCTAGGGGTGTCCTTTTTTCACCCTCTTTTAGTTTGGGTGAGTGGTTGTGTTTTGTTTTTGGGTTTCCTGACTCGAGTCTTCCTTTTGAAACCAAAACCCCTTTTATATAGATGTAGTTGCCAGTTGGCTAGTATGAGTTTTACAGTTTCCACACAGAACTTCTAGTGAGTATTGCTCGTAAAGATCCGACGGTTGCAATTTAAACAACAGACAGGGGCTTCAACTGAGCTCGTGGTGAACATTCCATGCTGGCCATGGAAAGTTTAACTCTTTGTTCTCCGGGGCAGTTGAAAGGCAGGACCTAACTGCATATGTCAGAATACAGCAAGACTCCATTAGAAGAAACAACATTACTAAGGTGAGTAATTTTTTCTTCCTAACCCATTTAGGGTGGAATAGTACCAATCACTTAATCCTTTTGTTTTTTTTCAGGTACACTGGCAAGACTGCCATCTTGCACCTCCTCATCCTGGAGGGACTACTCTCTGATGGATTCTCAGAACAAACCGCTATTGACTGCACACAAACAACGTGTACGACACTTGCTTAGCAAACTTGAACACTCGGCCCCAATGGGAGTTCACGTTAATGTTCCAAACAAAATGATTACTGTTAAGGAGGGCTCAGACGCTTACCTTAATGCCATGGTAGTACCTCCAGACAATCCACACTGCAAATACAATGGGAAATCAATCTTAATGGTTACATATTTCCTGTAGCTCCTCTATCCAAAGGTACATTCCACGGATGGCTCAACACAGGTATTTCACAGAATGGCACACTCTCCATTCGACAGACTTCTTCTAGACATACTGATAGTTATAGCATGACTGCTTTAAGAGATCCTGCCTTTTGTGACCGCCTCACCTCTGAGGAGTCACGTTCCTTCCATCTTCATAACTATGTAGCTACTGAAGCTTTTTCTTTCTGTAGTCCCACCTGCCGAAGAAGAAATGACTGACTGTCCTCCCCAAAAGGATGGTCCCCCTAGTGGTTTGACCGCCACCTCCCTTCCTGGAGCCTTGATTAACAATACACAATTTATGCATGTTCCAGTTATTTTCAATCTTACACATTGGAATATGGCTGAGACTGGTCTCTGTCACACGACTAATACTTCAAAATTTTTCAGTATGATGCTTACTGATACTGTAGCTGCTTACCAAACACATACAAATGCTTCAGTTAGTGGATCACACACCACTGATCATGTGGTTTTTGGACCTGCACCTAATGCTATAGCTAGACCACGCACTAAGCGTCACACTACAGATGTTACCAGTGCAGCAGGCACCATTTCTGGCCTTTCTGGCTCAGGCATGTCTATCTGGAGAAGAGCAGATACAACTGCTATTAAAGCACACTTTTCAGCAAGCTGTTAAAAATTATATCCTACCCCCACTGTTACATGGTGTAGATGGTTTAAGGAAGAACATTTTGCCGTATACATCATGCAGGAAATTGCCAAAGGGTTCAATGATACTAGAGATAAGATGAACTGATTTTTCAAAATAACAAGGAGGCAGACAAGCAACATACTGCCCAGAAGCGTTTATGCTCCGCTTATGGTTCTTATGTATTTGCCACTGTTAATCTCTTTAGGGACTTGGAAACATGGCGCATTCAAGATCTCATGGGTTCACAGGTTGATACGAGTTCGGGGGACTAGCCCATAGTGAACTTGCCACCCACTAACCCGGGTGGAAATCATATTTAGAATTGCCCATGTATATATCGAGTTTTTTTAAAGTTTTGGAGAGTGGTACTATACACTACCTCTTGTGGTAAAGAATTCCAAATTAACACTATTCTTTGTGTAAAAAACAGGTTCCTTTTAGTTGACTTATTTATGTTAGCTTTTAGTTTTAGATTATGAGATCTTGTATGGCTAGTTGTATGCTGCCATTAAATACATAAGGTTTCAAACAAAGCTATATCTCGGGATGCTTTATAGAGTAGACATAGAGCCCCTCTTATGTGACGATATTTTATAGAAAAGAGGTTCAGTTTCCCAAGTCTATTTTCATAAGATATAGGTTTTAAATTTGTAATATTTATTGTAAATCTTTGTTGTACTTTTTCTATTGTTATTTTATCCTGAACCAGAGTAGGGGCACAAAATGTTGAGCAGTAGTCAATATGTGATCTAACTATACTACAATAAAGTGGTATTAATACTTCAGGTTCTCTAGATTTAATGTTTTTCAATATGCAATTAGTCTATGACATTTTTGTGCTGTTTTATTTGTATGCTCAGTAAACTTCAAATTGTTGGTAATACAGACTCCTAAGTCCTTTTCCTCAATCACACAGTGTTCCAGAGAAAATTGTCTATATTATAGTTAGTCATCTTATTATTTCTACCAAAATGCATCACTCTACATTTCGTGATATTAAAAGTTAGTTTATTTTCTTTTGCCCAGATAGATGAGCTATTAAGATTATCCTGTAAAGTATGAGTTGCAGTATGGTCATTAACTATACTCCCCAGTTTAGCATCATCTGCATATTTATGTATCCATACCCCATTGTTTGTATTCATACCAGAAATTAAGATATTAAATAGAACTGGGCCCAGCACCGATCCCTGTGGTACGCCACTGGTAACCCAGCTCCACGTGGACTTGTATCCTCTAATACTGACATGTTGTTTTCTATTAGTTAACCATAATGTAATCCATTTGATAATACTTGAATGAATTCTTAAGTTCTTACACAGACATTACAGAGCATAAAGACATTTGTCCATGAGCTCGCAAAAGACACTTCACGTATACCCTTTTATATTTTTACTCAAGAGAAATTTATCTGTGTTTTAAATTCCTGCATTGTATTGCTTTCCATGACCTCACCTGGTAGCATATTCCAAATTTCTGTTACCCTATTGCTTAATTCCCAGAATTCTAAAAGAACTAAGGGTAGAACTAGTGACACCACTGACTACCCTTTTTAACAAATCATGGGAGGATGGGGTGGTACCCGAGGACTGGAGGAGGGCAGATGTGATTCCCTTTCACAAAAGTGGGAGCAAGGCAGAAGCAGGAAACTATAGACCTGTTAGTTTAACCTCAGTGATAGGAAAATGATGGAATCACTTCTAAAGGAAAGAATTGTCGAGTATCTAGAGGCCAGAGGGCACAGGACCCTAGGCAGCATGGATTCTAGCGGGAAGGTCATGCCAGGCGAATCTGATAGATTTCTTTGACTGGGTGACCAAAGTAGTAGATCAGGAGGGGCTGTGGACATGGCCTACCTAGACTTTAGCAAGACATTTGACAGTCCCACACAAAATATTAATATACAAGTTAGCCAGCCTGGGAGTGGGTCCCAAGATGACAGCCTGGATAAAGAACTGGCTGGAGAATAGGACACAGAGAGTAATAGTAAATGGAGTCCACTCAGAAGAAAGGAGGGTTACTAGTGGGGTACCATGAGGTTCAGTATTAGGACGGTCCTCTTCAATGTCTTTATAAGCGACATTGCAGAAGGACTGGAAGGAAAAGTATGTCTCTTTGCAGATGACACTAAGATCTGCAACAGAGTTGATGCACAGGGTGGGGTGGAAAGGATGAGAAGGATTTGGCAAGGTTAGAGGAATGGTCAAATGTATGGCAGCTTAGATTCAATGCTAAGAAGTGCAGGTAATGCACCTGGGAAACAAAACCAGGGAAGAGTACACAATGGGGTGAGATACTAACAACAACAAAATGGAAGGGACCTGGGGGTAGTCATATCAGATGACCTAAAGGCGGGCAAGCAATGTGAGAGGGCAGCAAGGAGGGCTGGGGGTTACTGGGATGCATAGGAGAGGCATCACCAGTAGAAAACAGGAAGTTATTATCCCTCTGTACAGACAGCTGGTGAGACCCCATCTGGAGTACTGTGTGCAGTTCTGGAGACCCAATCTCCATAAAGACATAGACAGGATGGAAGCTGTCCAGAGGAGGCAACTAAAATGGTGCAGGGTCTGCACCGGAAGACATATGAAGAGAGACTTAAGGAGCTTAATATGTATAGCCTCGGAGCGAAGGGAGAGGGGGACATGATAGAAACGTTCAAGTACCTCAGGGAATCAACAAAGTCCAAGAGGTAGCATCTTTCAAAAAAGAGGTGTGCAAGAACAAGAGGGCACAATTTGAAGATAGAGGCGGCTCAGAGGTAATTTAAGGAGTATTTTTTACAGAGAGGTTGTGGATGCATGGAACGGCCTTCCGGAGGAGGTTGTGGAGTCAAAATCAGTGGTGGAATTCAAGCATGCATGGGATAGTCATAAGGCAGTTCTGGGGGGTGGGGGTAGGAAGAAGTAGGCTGCTGGTTAACTAGGATATGCAGCTTATCCAGTAGGTAGGGAAATGGGCAGACTGGGTGGGCCAAGCGGTCCTTATCTGCCGTCAAATTCTATGTTTCTATGTTAACCAATATTTCCTTTTATTTGTATTACATCTATCTTTTAACAATTGGTAACAAGGAGCTCTAGTATCATATGGTTGAGGCATTCAACCAGAATTTTGTGAGATACTGAATATACAGGTTACTCACCTGTAACAGGAGTTCTAGGAATGGCATATGTTGTTCATCCACACTTACTGGCAGGTTCCTTGCCACTTTAAATCTTGCCGGAAGGTCTTCAAGCTGGCTCCTCCCACCCACCTGGTTGGTAAAACTCTCAGCTCCGCCCCATGGCCTTAGATCTAGCCGCTGGAAGTCAGGTTTATCGCGTCCCGAGAAACCAGGGAGGTCGGTAATGGTTGTGCGGATGAACAACATATACCACTCCTAGAACTACTGTCACAGGTGAGTAACCTGTTTCTCTAAGATCATGGATATGTTGTTCATCCACACTTATTGGCAGACTCCTAGCAGTTCTCCAGGAGGAGGGAGGCAAGGCACACACCCCCTACTTAGGGAACAGAGATTGAAAACTGAGGCCCCAAAACCAGCATCCTGGCGTGACTCAAGGTCGATGTGGTAGTGGGTGATGAAGGTGTTTGATGATTTCCAGGTAGCAGCCCAACAGATTTCGTGGATAGGGATGTCCCTGGAAGCAGCCACTGATGCAGCATTATGGCGCGTAGAATGAGCTCTTATCCCTTTGGGAGGGTCAGGTACCAGGCTGTCAGGTGCAGGGATTGAAGGTCCAGATGGAATACCTTCCCCTGATTGACTGATATCAGGTCCGGGCATGCTGGAAGACACCTCAGAAGCCTATTGCTGAGACTGAGGATATCTGGATACCAGAACTGGTGGAGCCAGTTTGGGGCTACCAGGATCAGCTGCGCCTTGTCCCTCCTCACCTTGAGAAGCACCCTATGGATCTAGGAAAATGGAGGGAAGGCACAGAAGAGGCCTGGGGTCCATGGCCTCGAGAAGGCATCCCCCTGCAGGGATCCCTGCTGAGGGAGGCAGGCATGAAAACAGCCTCAGCATGGTGTTTTTCCTGGAGGCAAACAGGTCCACCATTGGTTTGCCCCAGTGGGAGAACAGGCTGTAAGCTACTTCTGGATGTAGAGACCACTCGTGAGATGTCTCGCCTATGCGGCTGAGAGCATCCGCCAAATGATTTGCGGCTCCTGCCACATGGATGGCTAGAAGATCTGCCTCCAGTCGGCTCACGAGTGTCCGGATGCAGAGCGCTTCCCTGCACAACAGCCGGGAGTGTGTGCCGCCCTGCTTGTTGAGGTAGTACATGGTCGTGGTACTGTCTGCCTGGACTTGAACCACTTGACCCCAAAGTTGCTGAGCGAATGCTGACAACGCCAGTCTGACCACTCTGAGCTCCAACAAGTTGATATGGTATCGAGATTCCAGAACACGTGGGCCCTGTTGTTCCCCATGTGGGCTCCCCAGCCCGTGAGAGAGGCACTGGTCATGAGGACGACCATCGGCTCGGGGCAGACAAATGTGATCCCTTCCTGCAACCAGTCTAGGATGGTCCACAATTGGAGAGAGTCCCATATCTTCTGGGTCACAGGGATCAGTTGGTCGAAATGACCTAAGCGCCAAGTCCACTGAGCGGCCAGCTCCCACTGAAGGGGGCGCATATGCCACCGGGCCCAACAGACCACGGTGGTACAGGCCACCATGTAGCCCAGAAGGCGCAGAAAGTCCCAGGCAGGGCGCAAGTGCCCAACCAGAAATGATTGGGCAAAGGAGGAGAGAACCTCCACCCTGTCCACTGGGAGCAGAGCTCTGGTTCGGCTAGAGTCTAGCTCTACCCCAATGAAGCACATCACCCGAGAAGGCACGAGCTCCGACTTGGCCTCATTGATCAGGAGGCCAAGCTGAGAGCAGGTCTCCCCTGGACCTCTCCACCTCTTGCTGCGTGGAACCTGCCAAGAGCCAATCATCGAGGTAGGGATACACTATGACCCCTCGATGCCCAAGATGGGCTGCCACCACTGCAATGCATTTAGTGAAGACCCGTGGGGCCGATGACAGGACGATTGGCATGGCTCAGAACACGTATAGGGTTCCCTCTGCTCTGAAGTGGAGGATCCGCTGGTGTGACGGATGGATTGGGACATCAAAGAACACGTCCTGGAGATCCAGTGAGCAGAACCACATGTTTTGCTCTAGGGATGGTATGATCTGGGACAGAGTTACCATCCTAAAGGTGCGTGGCCTGAGATACTGATTCAGATCGTGCAGATCTAGAATTGGGCGCCAGCACCCCATCTGCTTCGGGACCAGAAGTACCCAGAAATGAACCCTGGGTTGACTGGAGGATCTGCCACTTGAACCACTGCCTCCCCGAGGAGGAGCTGGGCTATGTCGTCTCTCAGATCTGACCGAGTGTGGGCTGATTCGCTCTCCTCCCATGGTGTGCAGGCTCGGCTGGGAAGGTACTGCTCAAATTCCAGAGGCAGACCCTGGCCAACCACGTCTAAGACCCACCAGGTGGAAAGAAAGTGGCGGAGTCGACCCCCATGGGAGGACATGGAGTTGACATGACGGAGATAGGGGTGGCAACCCCTATCCCGTCACTGGGTAGGCTTGAAGGAAGAGGGTCCAGGGCCTGAAGCCCGACCTGCCTGTCTGCGGGTTGAGGAAACCCGGACTTGGGCCGAGGGTGCTAAGCCTGTGCCTGCTGTTGCTGCCCATCTTGAAAGGAAGGCTGCTGTGCCGCAGGAGTAGGGTGCTGAAAAGGCGTTTTCTTTTTCTGCTGCTTCTTGGTGCCAGGGGCTCTTTGAGCAGAAGTGGCTGAGTCCAGGGTGGCACTGGACTGCTCGATTCGCTGAAGGTGACCATCCACACCTAGGCCGAAGAGATCGCTACCCAGGAAAGGAACATCAGTGATTTTGTACTGGGTGTCCGCCGTAAAGGTGAAAAGCCTCAGCCAAGCCCTGCGGTGTGAGGCAACCGCAGCTGCCACCGAACGGGTGCAAGAGTCCCTAAGGTCCAAAGCTGCTTGAAGCTGCTGCTTGACAGCGGCATGGCCCTGGTCCCTGACCTGCTTGACTGTAGTCTTAAAGGTCCGCGGGGAGATGTGGGAGAACTTCATCTAAGGAGCCCAACAGGACATGAGAGAAGTTTGCCATGACGACGGCCAAGCTTGCCTGATGGAGGCCTAAAAGAGGAGGCTGCACAGACCTTCCTGGCTGTGCAGTCCAGTTTTTTGGACTCCTCGTTAGGAGGTCTATCAGTGTCAGCAGAGCTGCCTGTGTGTCTGAACACTGAGGCAATCACATAACCCTCAGCCGAGGGATGTTCAGCGAACCCAGAGAGGGATCCAATGGGTACCGCATACTTGTGGGGCAGATGGTGCTGGGCAGGAGGCAGGATTCTGCCAGAGCTCCGAGGCTGGGCCAACAATGGCTTCCACGGGTGTATCTCCTCTTAAAAATATCTGTGAGAGGGTACTCCACCCTTTTCTGAACAGGCTCCAGGGACATCCCCGTGGATTCAGAGATAGACTACCGATACACTCTCACCCGCGGGACGATGAGTCCAAGTTGGTGTCTTCCATATCTGAGGAATCCGGATAGATCGGTCAGCCACCAAGGTCCCATTCAACACATCTCGCAAGTCTGGGCATCCCAGGCAGTAGATGCACACGGTATGCATTTTTTGGCCACATGGGCACCAGTGAAATCCAGCGGAAGATTTATCTTCCATGACTGAATAACAAAGAGCACAGTCGCTAGCTCAAATGAGCCTAAGTTTCAGAAGAACTGAAGGTTTTGAAGCCAGGCCTACAAAAGCGTGAGCAAAGAGGAGGTAACCTGAATCTTCCAGTGGAAAGGAAGATCTGGCGTCATGGAGCAGAGTCAAGAGTTATACAACCCGGGTGGGTGGGAGAAGCTAGCTTGAAGACCTTCCGGCAAGATTTAACGGAGGAAGGGACATCCAACAAGTCTGGATAAGAACAACATATCCACATCCCTAGAACTCTGGGTCTTGTGAACTCCCAAATGGGCTCCCCTTCCCAGTCCTGAAGCATACGTCCTCCGGGTCTAGGAGGAAGGAGGGGGCTGAAAAGGAACACCTCCTTGGAGGTTGTCCAGGTTCTGCTCCCACAAGAGGTCCCGAGCCATCGGGCTGGAGACCAGGATCATGTGATCCAGGTCGTCTGATCTCTGATCCCACTGTATTCCGAGAGCCCATTGCGTAACCCACATATGGAGCTTGGCCAGATGTACGGTTGGGATGGCAGTTGCCGTGACACCTAGCAGGCAAAGGATAGACCTTGCGGAGGTTCGCCTCTGGGAAGCCACCAAATGTGCTCGTCAATGGAGAGTCTCTGCTCTGTCTGGCAGGAGGAAGACTCTCCCCTGGACTGTATCCAACACTGCCCCATTAAATTGTAGGCATTGTGAAGGAATAAGGTGGGATTTGGGATGACTGACTAATGCTCACCTGCTGGAAAAAGGTCCAGGATACTGGCTAGGGATTTGAGTAGACTGTCCCTCAACAGAGCCGAGAGGAGCTAGTCATCAAGGTAGGGGAACACATGGTTGCCCTGTCTGCCTAATGATGCAGCAACTACCACTAGACACTTTATGAACACCCTGGGTGCCAATGACAGGCCAAAAGGGAATCTGGAGAGCTTTTGAACTGGAAATGTTCTCCCTGAAAAGAGAATCTGGGGAAGCGGTGGTGAGACAGGGAAAATGGGGATATGCAGGTATGCATCCTGCATATCCAGAGCACAGAGCCAATGTCCCTGATCTAACAAGGGAAGATGACCCCGGAAGGGACAGAATGCGGAACCTCTTGTACTCTACAAAGAGGTAGAGATTGCCGAGGTCTAGTATTGGTCAGAGATCACCAGTCTTTGGGACTAGAAAAAAGTGGGAATAGTATTCCCTGCCCATCTGACTCTGGGGGATGGGTTCTATGGCTGCTTTCTGCAGCAGAGACTCAATTTCCTCTCTAACCAAGTGAATGTGACCTGGAGGGTAATAAGAGGGACCTGGGTGATGCTCTAGTGGTCTTTCTAAAAACTCTATTGTGTGTCCTTGGGCTACGAGTTGAAGTACCCATGAGTCCACTGTGATTGCCACCCAACCCAGTAGATGGTCTGTAAACCTGCCTCCTACCAGTTCCCCCTGATCTAGGTTTGGGGGTGGGAGGGGCTGGAGCGAGTCAGGAGGTGGTGTGGAGGGTGGTAGGCGTGGTTCCCGAAGCTCTATGGAATTTAGCCAGGGGAGCTGTACCTGCAGATGGGGCCAGATATTTGTTCTGATGTCAGGGCTGCTGTTGCCGATGAAAAGGCTGCTTAAACTTGTGAGGGGGCCTGTACATAAACTGAACAGAGTAAGGTCTTCCCTTGTCATGTAGATCAGTAATGATGCCTTTGACATCTCTGCCAAACAGGACATGACCCCAGAAGGGGTCATTCTGAATGGCCGCTTGGACCTCAGGCGCAAGGCCAGAGATTCTCAGCCACCAGTGCCTTTGTAAGCTGACAGCAGTAGCCGTATCCCTTGCGGAGGCATCCACCGCATCGTAGGTAGCTCTCAGTGTATGACGGCTAGTGGATCTAGCCGATCTAACCATGCTATGTCCTTCTTCAGGTCGGAGTCGGGGAGTTTCTATAGCTTGGATTCCAGTTGTCCAAGAATAGACTTCTGGTAGACTACTATATGAACGACATAGTTTCAGCTCCCTGTTGCAGTTTGCTGCTGGCACCTTGCCAGGGTCAGTAACACAGCCCAACTACAAGTGTCAACTCTAAATTCCCACATTTCAGCCACCTAAACATGCAGTCTACCTACAAATCTGGGAGCACCTGGAGGAGTCCCACCTTCAACCTCAAGCCACCACTTTTTCAGCCTCTACTGTGCACACTGTAAGACTCAGCAGACTCGCACAAGCAGAAAACTCGACCTACTTCATAGCAGACACCTAAAAAACTGCATGAAACGCCTACTACTACTACTTATCTCAGGTAACATTCATCCGAATCCAGGCCCAGCCTCCTCAACTTCCCTGGGCCGTGTCAAATCTGGTGTCCTATCTCTATCCAGCATTAACATATGCAGCCTCCTCCACAAATTAGATGCCATTACCGCATGGGCTAATCTGCACCACCCCAATGTCGTAGCAGTACAAGAGACCTGGCTGAAACCTGATACTGCCATCGCAATGCAGGGTTATGCTGTTTTTAGAAAGGACAGAATCTCCAAAAGGGGAGGTGGATGTGCCTTATATATCAAACATCCTCTCGTGGGTCAAGTCCTAACACTCCCAGAGTCCAGGGATGACACACAGTTCCTTGCCACCAGAATAATGCTTGGTGCACACAACAAAATATTAACAGTGGCATCAATTTATATCCCACCAAATTTAACAACTGTAGACCTAATCCCCCTCTCTGACAATATTAGAGACCTAGACAAGTCGGAAACCATACCACTCGGTGATTTCATCAACTGGTTCTCTAACAGTGCAAGCAGTTATAATGATACTCCAACAACCGCTAATTTCACACAGCTGGTACAGTTAGCCACTAGGGTGAACTACAAATCTGGGACCAGTACTCGGCTGGACTGGGTAGTCGCCAACAGACCAAATCATATTACCCATACTGAAGTCTTACCAGATTCAATTAGCGATCACTCGCCCGTCCTATGTACCTGGTCTAACAAGTTCATCAAATCTCCAGCTCGGACCATTAACTGCAGGGTGCTCATCAGAGAGCACCTAGAACTTCTAAAGACACAGCTCTGACAAGTGAACTGGTTGCAAACTGATGCTGCCCTGGATATCGAACGACCTTGGATTACTTTATTACTACCTTCAACACAGCGTGCGATCTCCATGACCCTCACAAAACAAGATCGATCAAGGGTTACAACAATCCCTGGTTTACACATGACCTACTCGAGCAAATGAAATCCTGCAATCACCTCTGGTACCGAGCTAGGGCCACTGGCAGCCAAGTGGATATACAGGCGTACAGAACAGCAAGGAATACCTGCACAAGAGCAATTCAGGCCAAAAAAGCAAAATACTATAAGGAAGCCACAACCAATTCCTGGACAGATGGACGCAAATTTTGGAACAACATCTCTGAGGTGACAGGGAAGGTCCCGAATAAATGGCACTACAACCATTGATCCTTAAACCATAGCTGACACTTTAAATGAGGCTTTTACAGATCTCGGCCATGTCCTACCCACTAACTTCTTCAACCCCATCCCCTCTTCTTGCAATTCGCAGTAAGCAGAAAATACGAGGTCACACCCACCATTCCACTTTAAAGTGAAGAGCAAAGAAACACATTCTCAAAGTATTTGGGAAAACTAGGCTAAGTGGGGATTCACTTGTCCTAAAGCTCATCACCCTCACCATTGATGGGGTACTGTCCTCCTTGACAAAGATCCTTAACTGCTCTCTCATGCTCTCCCAATTACCACAAAAATGGAAAGCTACCTTAGTTATGCCAGTACACAAATCTGGGGACAGGGCACTGCACGGGAAATGGAAATTACGTACCTACCTAATTCTTGATCTTCTTGGACGAAGTCTCCACTACTCATTCACACTGATTGGATCTACGCCGGAGGCGCTAGGACCCAGCGGGAGGAAACTTTTTGCAGGAGGGCCGGCACCAGAGACGGAGTCGTGAGGAGCAGTGCCACGAGCCTCGACTCGTGTGGCAATGACTGTCTCGACGTCGACCCTCCAATTGCCTCAGTACCTTTTTTCCGAGGAGGTGCAGCGTAACTAACCTAGACGGATAGCCTAACAAAAAATCGGACATAAGATAGTCCAAGCGACCGGTATAAGAAGGATCAATAAAGAAGTATTCACAGCCTAAGATTGAGGGAGTAAAGACCAACAAAAGAGGTGAGCTCGAGGGATGGTGGGTGGGCAGGTGAATGAGTGGTGGAGACTTCATCCAAGAAGATCAAGAATTACGGTAGGTACGTAATTTCCATATCTTCTTGGACATAAAATCTCCACCACTCATTCACACTGATGGGAGAGTACCGAGCTAATAATCCCCCGAGAGAGTGGCAGGAGAGACCAAGAGCTCACAACTTTAGGACAGAAGTCCATTAAGGATAGTCCTGCCAAACGAAAAATGTCACCTGCCATGGACATCCATGGCATAGTGCTTGACAAAAGTATGCACTGAGCTCCAGGTAGCTGCATTGCAAATGTCTGCAATAGGCATGTTGCGGATCTCCGCCACGGATGCCGCAACTGCTCTAGTAGAGCGAGTGTACCCTCTGCCTTCCAGCTTAACCTACACCATTGAATAGCAGTGGCGAATGCATGCCACCAGCCATGCTGAAATGCATCTGATAGTGACAGGCTGACCCAGCCGGGTCTCACTGAAGGAAACAAACAGTTGTTGAGCTTTGCGAAATTCTTTTGTTCTATCCAAATAGAAAAGCAGAGCTCTTTTGACATCTAAAGAATGAAGGGTATGCTCTCCTTCATTCTGGAAGTTTGCAAATTAAGTAGGTAGGACCAAAGGTTGGTTTAGATGGAATTCTGAAACAACCTTAGGGAGAAACAGGATGGGTCCTACAAACTATTTTGTCCATATGAAACACAGTATATGAAGGGTCTGTGACCAAGGCATGTATTTCAGAGACCCTGCGAGCCAAGGTAATGGCAACCAGGAAGGCCATTTTCCAAGTGAGAAATTTCAGCTCACAGGTAGCTAGAGGCGCAAAAGGCTTTCGAGTGAGCATGTCTAGGCATAAGGTTAATGTCCCAGGCTGCGACTGGATGTCTGATAGGAGGTCTGGCATGCAGAATACCCTTAAGAAACCTCTTAACTACTAGTAACTGAGCCAGTGATAAGGAAAGTACTGGCTCATGATAAGCTGAAATGGAACAAAGGTGAACTTTGACTGTAGAGTATTGTAGACCTGAATTTGAGAGGTCTAAAAGGTACTCTAGAACTTTATTTGGTGGGCAGGAAAAAGGATTCAAAGAGGATTTTGCACACCAGAGAGAAAAACGCTTCCATTTGGCTGTGCAAGCTTTTCTAGTGGCTGGCTTGTGTGCAGCCAAGAGAAAATCTGAAACTCTCACAGAGGCACTGAACCTGTTCACTTCTATCTCTTCAGGAGCCAAGCTTGAAGGTGAAGCGATGTCAGATTGGGATGGACCACAAGCCCCTGGGTCAGAAGATTCATCTGAAGGGGAAGCGCTTTCGGAGGGGTTTCCGACATACTGTTGGGTAACGGAAACCATATCTGTCGAGGCCAGAAAGGAGCAATGAGGATCATTTGTCCCCTGGGACTCGAATTTGAGAAGTACCCTCTGAATTAGTGGAAGAGGAGGAAAGGTGTATAGAAAGCGTCTTGTCCACTGCAGCCTGAACGCATCCTGACAGAAAATGCCAGGCCCTGGATTTCTGAGCAGAAGAGAGGCAGTTTTGCATTGAGTGGGGATGCAAAAAGATCCAGGTCTGGAGTTCCCCACTCTGTGAACAGTGACTGAACTACAGTTGAGTCTAGAGACCACTCGTGAGGATCTGTCTGTTCTGGTGAGACGGTCTGCCAGTTCGTTCTGCACTCCCGGCAGGTAAACCACCTGAATTAGAGCCTTGTGCTCTAGGCACCATTCCCCCACGCTCTCACTGTTTCCCTGCATAAAGGGTAAGAGTGTGCACCGCCCTGCATGTTGATGTAATACGTCACTGCTTTGTTGTCCGTTTGAAGGAGAATGTTCTTGTGACAGAGAATGTCCTTCAAAACCAGGACTGCATAAAGGACGGCTCTCATTTCTAGGACATTTATGTGAAGCTGAGACTAGTCCTGAGTCCACGTACCTTGCGTGTGGAGATTCTGAAAGTGAGCTCCCTACCCCATCAGGGATGCGCCCGCGGTAATGGAAATCTGATGATCCAGGGGAGCAAAGGGATACCCTTCCAGAAGACTGTCTTCTTGCGACCACCAGGTGAGTGACCTCTTCAGAGGTTCTGTCACCTTGATGAGAAAGGACTGAGGACGAGAGTGGTTGGGGACCACTCAGTGCTGAGCATCCATTGAGAGGTTCTCATGTTCAGGCATGCTAGGGGTACAGTGAACACCGAGGATGTCATGAGACCGAGCATCCGTTGCATCGAGATAACTCGAACCAAGCTGTTTTCTCTGATATAAATCGGGCCATCTGTAGGATACTGCTCCTTTTGTCCTCTGGTAGAAAAGCTTTCACACAGGAAGTGTCCGGCAAAGTTCCTATGAAAAGGAGCTTCTGGGAGGGCTGCAACTGCGATTTCTTCAGATTTAGCAGGACTGCCATGAAGACGTGAGAAAAGTCCGGGGCCGTGACTACAGCGTCAAGAGTTCCTTGCCTGGAAGGGCTTGCTAGAAGCCAGTCATCCAGATATGGGAACACCTGAATTCCGATCTTTCTGAGATGCACTGCGTGAATTGCACAACATTTTGTAAAAACTCAAGCGCCAAGGATAGCCCAAAGGGCAGGACTCTCAACTGATAATGCTGGCCCAAAGCCACAAACCTTAGGTATTTGTGATGCTTTGGGTGAATAGGAACATGCTGGTAAGCATCCTGCATGGCCAGGGAGACTAGCCAGTTGTGTTGATGAAGCAAAAGTAACAGGGTTCCTAGCAAAATCATTCTGAATTTTTCCTTGGGAAGAAATTCGTTCAATTTCTGAGGTCAAAAATGGGGTGCATGCCCTCAGTTTTCTTTGGAACTAGAAAGTAATGGGAGTAGAATCCTGTTTTCCGTTGATCCAGTGGAACTATTTCTATTGCCCTGTTGTTCAGAAGGCATTGCATCTCGGAAGCAAGAAGCTCTGACTGAAGTACTGACAGCCTGGGCGGACATTTGGGGGGATAATCCGGAGGGGTCTCTGAAAGATTGAGGGAATACCCCTCGCGGATTATCCGGAGGACCCATTTGTCCGAAGTTATGGACTGCCACCAGTTGTAGAACTGAGTCAGACGACCTCCCACCGCTGAGAAAGAGCCCCCCTTGGGCAGCTGAGGTGGGACTTGGGCCAGAAACTCAGAAGGTGGCACTGGGAGTTTTGGGCCCTTGTGCTTTGTTGAATTTTCTCTTGAGGTTGGGAGGCTAGGTTTTTATTAAAACCTCACCTGCCCTTACCTCGAAAGGACTGACTGTTGTGAAACTGACTCTTATTAACACCTCCCCCCCCCCCAAGAAGGGGCAGGAGCAGGTCGAGCCAATTTAATGGTAAACTTAGTCTTTTGTGTGGCCTCTAGAGAGCTTGCTCTACTTGAGGACTGAAGAGATACATACCGAAGGGTAACGCCATGACCTGTTGCTGGGCGTCACTCGTGAAGCCTGAAGTACGTAGCCAGGAGTGATGGCGGGTACAAATACACGCCGCCACTCGGGAGGCAGTATCGAAAGCATCCATAGCTGCTTTAACCTGCTGGTTGTTGGACTTTATACCCCTGGTTACGATCTGAAGAAACTCTGAATTAGTGTCAGTCTCTGGTAGAGCTTCTACCAACTGTTTGAGTGAATGCCAAAGAACATGCTCATGTTGAGAGAAATAACCCTGGTAGCTGGAAATACGCATACCCAGGGTGGATGCAGCAAAGACTCTCTTACCTAAAGTATCTATCTTACAAGATTCTTTGTTTATAGGTCGGGCTGTGGTATCCTGAAGGAGGACAGCTTTATCATTCTCTGCCAAGACTACAATAGGGTCTGCAAAGGCTTGGGAGGTCAAAATGGGTCGATCCTTGGAAGCAGTGTACTTTCTATGGACTTAGCCACAGAAGGAATGAGGGCGGCATTATTCCATACCATTTGAGAAAGCATCTCAAAGGAAAACTGTACTGGAGGAGTCAAATCCATAGGGATCTCCGGGACATGAAGGTACTGGAGCCTTAAACTCTTCCCAGGATCAATATTTGTAGTCTGGAGAGAAAGAGTGGAATTCAAATTTTTCAGCAGAGACTTAAATGACAGGTCCTCGACCACAGGCTCTGCAATAGGATTAGATCCTGTTCCTTCCTCGTCAAAACCCAGCCTAAGGTCTGGGCCAGGCTCAATATCATCTCCTAACAGCCCAAGAGTGACTGTATGGACAGGAAAGGAGTGAAAATCAGAAGGAAAGAGAGGAAGGAAAAAGATTTGGAGTCGAGAAGCCCTGAAGATGTCACACCAAGCCTCGGCACTGAAGAGCACGGCACCGCTTGACCCAGTGCAGCACACAGAGCCGACAGAGCCCTCGGTGCCCAGAAGCCACCGACAAACCCAACAGTGCCGAAAAGCCGCACGGTGCAGAGGACGGCAATGAGCGACCCATCAACGCGGACAGTGCCGAAACCAACACAGGGCTCCAAAAACTAGGCTTTGGGGAGAAAGAAGGAATAATACCAGGAGATAGAGGCATCTGTGTGGCCCCCTGCGCCATAGCCATGTGAGGGGGGGGGCGAAACACCTGAGCGCAGAATCAACGGCACCGAGGAAGGCGCCGCACGACTAGGGAGGCCCAACCAACCTACCCAATCCCCCGAAGAGCCAGAGGGCCCCAGAGTGACCGGGCCAGGGAGCTGGACCAACCTACAAGCCCACTGCTCCATCAGAGCGGCCCACTGATGAAACTGCTCATCTGAAGCCTTCAGGAAAGGGCTCTGATGTCAAAGAGGTCGGTGACCAGAACCAGAAACTGGTGACTCTGAAGGAGGAGACTGGCAACTGACCCCAATGACCGACCGTTGACACGGAGACATACCAGAGGGTGACCTCGAGTGATGCCTTCTCTTTTTTGACCTGTGGGCAGAAGAAGAGCTCGAGGTTGAACGGTGCCTAGAATACGACAGTTTTCTTTTATGCTTCTGGGGGGACCGCCCCTCCCCTCGGGCAATGGACCGTCAGTTGTCAGACCCCCCCCTCCGGAGAGGGTGGCAGACCGGACCCAGCTTGGCTGACTGAACAGCTTTCATACGAAGTCTCCCTACCATCTCCTGACCCACTCATGGTCGACTCCGTCAATGTAGGCCGAGACTTCTTTCTTTAATAAGAATAAATTATAGCAAGTGGTACTTAAGATATATTACAAAATAATAAACTGAAAACTATGCTGCTAGTTTGAAGTTTGACTCCTGGCAGGTGAGTGATGTCACTGAAATGCACTTGACGGCGGGAAAAAAGGAACTGAGGCGGTTGGAGGGTCAATGCTGAGATGGTCATTGCTGCACAAGCCAAGGCTCACGGCGCCGCTCCTCGTGATTTTATCTCTGGCACCGGCCCTCCTGCAAAAAGTTTGCTCCCGCTGGGTCCTAGCGCCTCCGGCATAGATCCCATCTGTGTGAATGAGTGGTGGAGACTTTATGTCCAGGAAGATCTACAGGCCAATATCAATCCTCCCACCACTTTCCAAAGTGTTAGAGCGAATAGTGTCCGATCAATTTTTAGATTACATGGAGAAGTATAATCTTCACTGTAGTCAGCAACACGGGTTTCGCAAAGGGCACAGCACTACTACTGCCCTGCTCAAATTTTCAAACTATATACATCGTGCCTTGGATCAAGGTCAATTAGTTGGAGCAACGTTCATTGACCTTTCCAAGGTGTTTGATACTGTAAATCACTCCCTACTTATCGAACAATTATCTGATCTAGGTTTATCCATGGACACCGTAAATTGATTCAACAGCTACCTCAGCAGACGCACAAAACAAGTCAGGATTGGTGATACACTTTCCACAAAACAACCGGTTTGTTTAGGTGTCCCACAAGGATCTATCCTGGGCCCACTACTTTTCACCATATTCTTGAATCAGCTCCCAGCCTCCTGTCATGGTCAGATCCCACTCTACACAGATGACACGGTTCTTTACCCAAGTAATACTGATCCCACACTCCTGGCTAATCAACTGCAGACTAGCTTTACCAACGTTGAGGCCTGATTCCATTCACAAAAGCTAGTCCTTAACTACACAGAAACAAAAATGATGTTTCACAGCACACAAAACAGGTTCCGCTCCCACCAGATGGAAATCAGAAATAGCTCAGGCATTATCCTAGAATAGACTCGACTTTTTAAGTATTTAGGTGTGACAATTGACAAACACTCTGTCATTCTCCAGCCACATTGACAATGTTACCAAAACAGTGAATACCCGTATTGGGCTACTATACAAACACAGACACTGCCTTACACCGGAAGCCCTCAAGCTTGCTATACATAGTTCAATAGTCAGTTACTGATTATGGGTTTGTGATCTATGGATCTGCCTCTGACACCACCCTGCGCTGTGTCAAAACTGCCCTTAACAACGCCTACCGTCTTCTGACTGGGGCCACCTGCCCAACACACACATGCAACTTATATGAGCAAGCAAACTGGCTTCAGCTCAAAGGCAGACTATCTATCAATCATGCCTAATAGTTAAAAAGACCTCCCTCGGTCTCTTGCCTCCTGGTGTACAGTTAATGTTTAGGTCACCAAACCACACCCAGCATACTAGAAGCGACTTGAACCATGCGTTCATAGTGCCTCACTGCCATACCACACAAGGGCAACACTCATTTGCATACAGAGCACCATTGTGGTATAATTCACTCCACTGTGATATTACCAAAGACCAAACACTTGGCTCCTTCAAAAAGAAACTTCGCCAAGCACTAGTTTTAAATGCCTCCTGTGACTGCCGCGCATAAAACAACTTGGGCCGGTTTCCTCTCTTTTGCCCACATCCTTCCCCACCCTACGATCCTACCCTTGCTACTACCCTATAATTTACATGCCTTCCTGAAGTTCCCATTAACCAGTCCCAGCATCAGACTATGCTTGCTGCTTCACAGAGTGCATCATCAGTTCTTGCATTGGTTGCCCCACTGGAGTGTACTCAAAATGAATGACACAACCCATGTTTGTCTTCTGATACTCCCTCCTGGCAATCCCCCGCTCAGACAATGCCTTTGGCTGTGGAACAACGTTAGACCAAGCCCTTAGCTTCTGTCTATCCTGTAAGACCACGTCCCTAGTTGCTGTCTTGCCCTCATTTTGTCTCCAACAATGCCACTTGGCTGCATCTTTTTTCCTCCTGTAGCCGGATCCCAACCCTAATGCCCTTCCTTGCTAGTTAAGCTTACTCCTAGCTGCTGTATGTCTGCAAAATACGTTTTTGTAACTTAAATCCATACGTGCTTATTTTATTGTTACCTTTACTCCTAGGATCATTATGTATTTTTCCACTATACTGTTTGTTCTGTTCTTTGATATGAAGTAGTGCTTATGTAAAAGAGCCTTTGTCTCAAACGTATTCGTTTCAAGACTGAAATAAAATAAATAAAAATAGTTAAGTTCTCTAATGGTCAAGGTGGATGAAGAGTAAAATCTCTCCCCGAACTGCTCAAGCACCTTCGACCCCTTGTCAGGAGGGGAAGTACTGAGATGTTTTGGTTTGGACGAACGGTCATGGGCGGCGCTGAGGACCACTGAGTTGGCCTTAGGATGGACATAAGCTGATCCTTACCCTCTGGTGTCTGGTACAGCCTGTCAGCTTTCATGGCAACTAGTGCCAGGGAGGCAGGTTGTTTCCAATCATGGTGGCCAAATCTTCATGAGGGCCTGTCCACGATGGAATGAGAGTTGGAGACTGGTCAGATAATTCCAGAAGTTCTACAAGCCTCTGGCATTGGGGATCTTGTTCCTCTGGTTCTCCAGTCATAGGCTGCTTTAATTTTTTGACTAGTTCCATAAGGGAAGGGTCCTCAGGAGGGAACTTAGGGGAGTCCTTTGGTTTTGGCTTCTTTGGGATAAGGGATTCACAATCTGATCCTGAATGGGCAGAGTCAGATTTCGACACTGGACTTTCATCAGGGGTACTGAGTCTGGGTACAGGAACGTTCACAGGTTTTGAGAGGTCCATGGGTCTCGAGAGATCTGTAGGTCGCTCTGGTTGAGGCAGAGGCTCGGGAGATCTGCCTGACATCGAAGGTCTCGAGTCCATCAACAGCAGAGATCTACATGTTTGCTCTCTGGTGACCAATGTAGGGGTGACCGGAGGCTGATGTTTCTCCAGTTCTGACATGAGCTGGGATTTGGCCTCATCCCACCAAGATTGCAGCATCGCCTGCAGGTCCACCTGGGGCTGGGGGTGGAAGCTGACATCCGTACCTGGGCATCGGATTGCCCAGCACCTGCTAATAAGGTGACAGGTATCGTGTCAGGGGATAGCCGGGCAACATATAGTGAGGATAACCTAGCGTCAAGTACCCGGGCATCACGTAACTAGGAGTAGGGAATCCTGGCGACTGGTACACCGAAGGTTAGTGTGCACCAGGTAGCCAGGCGTTGGGTAGTCATAAGACCCAAGGGGCCCCGGCAAAGGCCCTGATGGAGGGGCTGTTGAGCCTGGCGGAGGGCCAGACGGTGAAGCAGAGGGGGCCGTTGGGCCAGATGGTGGGTCCAGTGGACCTGAAGGAAGGCCCAGCCTGTCTAAAGGACCCACAGGAAGGTCTGTCATCAGGCCTGACTGTGGCCCAGAGGGACCCAAAGGACCCTGTGGGACGTGAGGCATAGCTGTTGGGCCTGACAGCAGACCAGGCGTAGGGCAATCCGGCGTCAAGAGCGGGATGTGCCTGATGTAGGTCGCTCTCTCGCCTCCGGATCCCATGGTACTGGGGAATCCGGAGGGACCACCTCAAGAAGCAGAGGGGAAGAATCCCAAGGAGGGACCCGAGGGGGAAAGCTGCGACTCAGGCAGCAGCTGGTCCAAATCCTCGATGCCAGGCCTGTTGGAGGATCCGAAGCTTTGTGCATGTCGGTGGGTCAGATGTGTGACTTAGCTGTGGTCGTACAGTCGGAGGAGCAGATAGTCGACTTACTGGCCTTGGCACTCGCTGTAGACACCGCAGTCTTGAAAGGTCTAAGGGTAGCAGGTGTCTCCAGTTTCCTGAAGACTCCCATCGGAACTAAAATTGGTCCCGGCGGGGGTGCCAATGGCTGCTCCGTGGTGGCAGATCCAGTCTTGTCCTGAGGGATACCTCCCCGGAGAGGGGAAGCCACTCTTTGTCCGCAGCTCCAGGAGGGGACAGCGGACAGGAAGGAGACAGTTCCTGGTTCTGAGGTCTCTCCTTGACCCGCTTCTTCTTGAGATGGCTCTCTGGTGAGGAGGGCAAGCTCCTGAGTTCCTGCAGCTTTTTCTCCACGGAGACCATTTTCAGCTTCAGCAAATGGGCTTCCAGGGTCTGCTGACAGCATTTCTGTGTGGCCTAGCTGAAGCTCTGGCAGGCCTCGCAGTCCTCGGTCTTGTGCTCTGGGCCCAAGCAGAAGAGGCAGAGGGAATTGTGATCTGCAGGGGTCGCACTTGTTTTTATGCAAATTGGGAGGCGTCTGAGACAACATACACAATGCGAAATAACACATACTCTACGAGAAAAGAAACCAGTAGAAAATACTCATTCAATAATGGCAGAGATAGAAGCAATGTTCTCCACGAGGTTTGACGTGCATAGGTAGACGGGAAAGAACTGATGAGCGGGCGTTGGGACCGATCACTACATAGCGCCATGCTGACGTTGGGTGGGCGGTCCTCCGCCAGACTGCTAGCTAAAGTTTTCTGTGTGATCCTAGCTCCTGGTGGCTGTTTTAATGGTCAGTACCTACTGCAAGGGCCCTCTCAAAGTAAGATCTGTAATATACCTTACACTATCTAGTTTCCCGCAAAGCTATGGATTGTTTATGAAAGTAAAGTCTATATATCTACAGATCCCGTGGTTACAGGCAAATGGGCTGCCACAAACAAGGACACAAATTCCCCCACAGCCGAGGAGACAGAAAGAAACAATTACTCACCTTAGTAATTGCTTTTCTTCTCATGGAGTCTTGCTATATTATGACAGAAGCAGTTAGCCACAGCACTTGAACTGCCCCGGAGAGGAAACAGTTAACTCCAGGCAGACTGGAGTTCTAAAGCGCGAGCACTGTACCCAAAGCTCTATCTGGCTAGTTTCAAACTGAAACTGTCAGATCTTTACGTAGCTAACACTAAGCAACAAGTCTGTGTGGAAAAACCCTACACTAGCCAAGTGGCTACCTACTAGTAGGAAAAAACAACAACAGAAACAACAACAACAACAACAACAACAACAACAACAACAACAACAACATCACCCCCAACAAGCACTATTATTTGCTTCCCCAAAGACTCAAGTCCAGGAGGAGCCAACATAATACAAAAACAGAAATACCTAGTTCCCTAACCCTAAAGAAAAGGGGAGGAAAAGAACTAAAATGGCATGACAGTGCTTGCACTAATTTGCCAACCCTTACCCAAGTAGAAGTTCTGAGAGGGGCAGGATGGGGGTGGTCATAATATAGCAAGACTCCATGAGAAGAAAAGCAATTACTAAGGTGGTAATTTTTCTTCAAACACCATGAAGTCTTGCTATATTATGACAAACAGAATACACAACAGTACCTCCATGGAGGAGGTCAGAACCTACTTAGGAAATAGGCTCTGAAGCACAGCTGTCTCAAGCAGCATCTCTCCTGGACTGGACATCCACGGAATAATGCTTGGTAAAAGTGTGAACTGTCTTCCAGGTAGCAGCTTGACAAATTTCCAGAATGGGAATATCCCTAGCAGCCGCTGAGAGATGCAGCTGTACCCCTGGTGGAGTGGGCCCTCAGTCCTAGGGGGTTCTCTACCTAGTTTTTGGTAACAGAACTGGATACAAAGAGACAATCCACCTTGCAATTGTCCTCTTAGTGGCAGGTTTCCCTTTGCCAACCTACGCCACAGGTAAGGAAAGTTGGAGGGATTGAACCTGTGACCCTTGGTGCGTTCAAATAGTAGCTTAAGGCTCTTTTGACGTCCAAACTGTGCAATCTCCTCTCACCCGAGGAAGAGTGCTCAGTAAAAAATACTGGAAGGAAGATGGATTGGTTCAGATGGAAATCTGAAACCACTTTAGGTAAAAACTTTCTGTTAGTCCTGAGGACTACCTTATCTCTGTGAAAAGAAATAAAATCCTTTTCCACTGACAGGGCTTGTTATTCACTTATGCGTCTGGCAGAAGTGATGGCCACTAGGAAAACAGTTTTTCAAGTTAGAAACTTGAGATCTGCTGAAGACAGAGGTTCAAAAGGGGGTTGCATTAACTGAGCAATGCAAACATTCAGGTCCCAGGCAGGAGCTGGGTCCCGAAAAGGAGGGTTAGTGTGAAGTAACCCCTTAAAAAACTTGGAAAACACAGGGTGAGAAGAGAAGAAGGCAGGCTTCCTGCTGATACAAAAGCAGAGACAGCTGCCAGATGAACCTTTAAGGTAGCTGGCCTAAGGCCTAAGGAATTTAGATGGACCAAATAGTCCAGTAAAATGGTCAAATCAGCAGATTCTGGGACAATTTGCTTCCAGAACACCAGATGGAAAACCTCTTCCATTTGGAATTATAAGTGGCCCTAGTGGAAGGCTTCCTTGAAGCCTTTAAAATATCAAGGACACCTTGAGAAAGGTGTAAATCAGCAAATTCTAACTCCTCAAGAGCCAAGCCTTGAGGTAGAGGGATTTGAGGTCCGGATACCACACTCTCCCCTGGGCACAGGCCAGCAAGTTGTGGATCCTGGGCAGGCTCAGGGGAGGGTGGACTGAAAGGGACAGAAGCAGTGGGTACCAGGGCTGTCTGGCCCAGTCTGGTGCAATCAGGATCACTTTGCAGGGCTGGGATCTGATTTTTACTAATACCCTGAAGAGAAGGGGGAAGGGGGGAAAGGCATATAGGAACTTCCCCTTCCAATCCAACAGAAAGGCGTCCAGGGGGACTGAGCCCAGCACTGGAGGCCTGCAACAAAATAGAGGAAGTTGGTGGTTGTCTGGGGCTGCGAAAAGATCTATCTGAGGGGTGCCCCATCTGGCAAAGACTGACCCCAGCACCAGAGGATTCAGAGACCATTCGTGATGGCCTTGAGAAATCCTGCTGAGGGCATCCGCCAGGACATTGTCTTTCCCTGGAAGGTGAACTGCTATTAGGGAGGTGTTCAGGAATAAGCCAGAGACCACAACTTCATTGCTCGGTGCACAAGGCTGATGACAGTGCCCCCTGCTTTGATGTACCACATTGTGATGGTGTTGTCTGTCCTGACCTGAACTACCTTGTTCTGGACAGATGCTGAGAAAACCTGAAGAGCTAAAAGACAGCTCTGAGTTCCAATAGGTTGATGTGGAGCAGAGATTCCTGAGGGGACCACACTCCCCGAGTGGAAAGGTCGCCCAAGTGAGCCCCCCACCCTAGCAAGGAGGCATCCGTGGTGAGGGTGACAGAGTGGGAAACAGGAATGAAGGGGACCCCTTGTCTTAAGTTGCTCTGATCCTGCCACCACTGGAGAGCCAGAATCAGAGTTTGGGTCACTGGAACCAATTTGGAAAGGGGGTCCCTCCTTTGAGACCAATAGGCCCTCAAATGGAACTGAATGTCCCTCATCTGGAATCTTGCTCCTTGCACTACAGCTGTGGAAGCAGCCATATGTCCTAGGAGTTGCAGAAAATGCCTTGCTGGTCGAGAGACCAGCAGGGTGAAAAAGGATGCCAGGCAGCAGGTCTCTCTACCCTTTCCGAGGGAGAAATGCCCTGGCCAACTTTGTGTTCAATTCCGCACCTATGAAAGTTAGTACCTGAACTGGTTTAGAACTGACTTTGGTAAATTCAGCAGGAATCCCAGGGAAGTGAGAAGCTGCTGGGTGACTTGCAAGTGGAGTTTACCTGATCTGGAGACTGACCCACAATGAGCCAGTCGTCCAGGTGGGAAACACAGCAATCCCTTGCCTTCTTAAATGAGCCACTACCACAGCTAGACATTTTGTGAATACCCTTGGAGCAGAGGTAAGGCCGAAGGGCATTGCTCTGAACTGGTAGTGGCCTGAGGGCAGTTCGAACCTGAGGTATTTTCGGTGAGAAGGCCTGATCAGGACATGAAAATAGACATCCTTGAGGTCCAGGGAGGCTAGCCAGTCCCCTGGCCTCAGGGAGGGCAAAATCATTGCCAGAGTTAACATTTTGAACTTTGGTTTCAAAAGATGCTTGTTCAGGTACCTTAAATCTAGAATGGGCCGCCATTCTCCTGTCTTTTTTGGGGTAAGAAAGTATCTGGAGTACAGCCCCTTGCCCTGGTGACAAGGAGGAACCCTTTCCACTGCTTTGCAGTCTAGAAGAGAAGAAACCTCTGCTTCCAAGGCAAGGGTTTCTGAAGGATTTGCAGGTGGAAAATGTCTGGTTCTCATCTTTGGAAACTGTTTGAAGCTGAGAACCAGACCCTGGCTTACTACCTCCAGAACCCATTTGTCCGAAGTTAGGGACACCCAGTTCTGGCTGAAATAAGCCAACCTGTCTCCCAACGGTACAGGAGAATTGGCCCTGGGCACCACATCAGGATGCCTGCTTGGCAGCAGCAGCCTTGAGGCTGAGGGAGGGCGGTTTACCTCGCCCGTCTACCTCTGCCTCTGAAAAAAACCCCTGTGCAAAAGCAGAGAAGGCTTGAGGATGAAAAAGGCCTGTGGAAAGGCCTGCCCCTACCTCTGGGGTGTGCCTTTGTGGGAGTGGCATGCCTCTCCTTAGCCTGGGCACTTTTGTAGGTAGTTCTGTACTCATCCATCTTTTTCATATAATTTTCTGTTTGCTCTCCAAACAGAGAATTTCCCACTACAGGAAAATCCATAGCTTTTGACTGAGTATCTTGGGACAGATTAGTGCACCTGAGCCATGCCAACCTATGGAAAGCTACAGAAGTGGCCATGACCCTAGAGGAAACATCATTAACATCCACAGCAGTATGAAATTGAACTTTAGAGGCTTCAATGCCATCAGCAGCCACCTGTTCCAACTCACTAGCCAGCTGGCCATGGGCCTGCTTGGCTAACTGCACTATGTCCCATCTAGATTTCTGATATCTAGCCACATAAGCCATATAAATTTGCCTGCCTGAGTCCCAAAGAAGCTGCCATATATTGTTTTTATCGGAGCATCAATCTTCCTGGAATCCTTATCAGGAGGATGAGGCCAGGGAATATTAGCCTTGTCACAGGCTGCAGCTTGTACCACACCTACATGACTACACTACTCAGTGAGGAAGTCTATATCAGGGCCTGATAAAAAATGGACAGAAGGTATACTTTATCTACAGGAGGGACAGAATGAGGATTTTAAAATTTTGTTGTTTGCTTCCTAAATGACTTATGCAAAGGAATAGACAACCTCCTAGACTCTGGTATATCCATCATTTCTACATAATCAGGCTCCTCTTGCTCATCCACAGCCTCTTCTAAAGGAAGCTGGAGGGTTTCTGCAACCTTTTGTAAAACATAAAATGAGAAGGGATTCAGACAGCATGGGGAGATTCTAAAGGTCTGTCTGGAGAAATGTCTGGTTCAATGGGCACGTCCAGACCCTCCCAGCCACATACATAATGATCAAAATCTTCCTCCCTCCTGTGGTTCATAAAATTCCTCAACATCATACTCTTGAACCACTGGACCGAGCGAACCAACCTTTGCCAACTGTTGGTGGTTGACCTGTCCCTCAGACAGTGACTGGACAATCTGTATGGCTTTAGCTATCTCTGCAGCAGTTGGAGAGCAATTTTGGACTCAGACCTGCTGATTTCTTTGACTTTACTGGGACTGGTTCCTCTGAACCAGCCTTCCTTTGCCGAGGAAGTCTCGCCCTGGTCAGAGGGCACTCCCTCTGGTCCAGTGGGTGCTGGACCGGGCTGGCCATCCGGGTCAGCGGACTTTTTGGCCTCTCGTTCCCTGAGCCGGCCCAATCTCTTCTCCAGGGTGGCTGCAGGGAAATTTTTAGACACCTGGCAGTCTGACAGGAGGTGGTCAGCCCCCAGACAATAAACACAAGTGGTGTGTGGGTCAGCCTTGGCAAAGGCTTCCCCACAGACATCACAGTGTTGAAACCCAGACTTTGAAATCCTGTACTTACGGTTTACCAGATAGAGCTTTGAACCGAAATGCGGTAAAATAAAATACTTATTGCCAGTTCAAATGAACCGAAAATACTCGCTTTAACCGAGAAATGAACCGAGATGAAGGAGCTGATCTCCGGAGCGACTGTTCAGTGAAGCGGAGTAAAGAATCTGACAGTTTCAGTTTGAAACTAGCCAGATAGAGCTTTGGGTACAGCGCTCGCGCTTTAGAACTCCAGTCTGCCTGGAGTTAACAGTTTCCTCTCCGGGGCAGTTCAAGTGCTGTGGCTAACTGCTTCTGTCATAATATAGTAAGACTTCATGGTGTTTGAAACGTAAAATAAAGGAATGGTTGTTTGCATTACTTTTTGTAATAGAATTGCCCTCTAATATGTGGGGTCTCCCTCCCCGAGGGGTGCCGTGATCGCAGGTTGTAATCCTTAAACATGCTGTTACATGGTTTTGAAAGTTTAATGATTGCTAGTATAGATACTGGTAGGATGAATACTAACATCAGTGTCAGTGGCTCAGTAGGTAGCACACTCGCCTCCGAGGACGGGAGATCAGAGGGCTGTGGGTTCAGTTCCCACATCTGGCACTTGGGTTAATATCCCAGTACTGACACTGTAGTGCAGCATGAGAGGGGTGCTGCACTTCTGAGATGCCGCCTTTCGGATGAGACGTTAAACCGAGGTCCCATCTGCCTGGATTGGTGGTAGTTCAGGTGGATGTTAAAGATCCCATGGCACTTATCGAAAAGAGTAGGGGAATTTCCCTGGTGTCCTGGCCAAATTTCCCTCATTCACTAAAAATACCATCAACAGCTTACTCTGGTTCAAGGTCAGTTGGCATTCATCTGTATCCCCCTCCCCCGGGTCGTGCCTGAAAATAGGCAGGATTTGTCTAGTGCACTTACCCGGTCAACAAAAACTAAATAAATAAACATACGAAATTTGCCAGCAGAAAAAGGTCATTTGGTCTATCGAGTCTGCTTGATTTTGCAGCTAGCAGCCCTATTCTGTAGCTGCCCCTTCCTCCTCACCCCTCCCTTTTATCCTCCCAATTGCCCTGTTCCAGCCCCTTTTGAAGCAGCCCACTATTTTACAGGCTACTACCACCTCTGCTGGTAACGTGTTTCACCCCGCCACCACACTCTCTATAAAAAAGGAGTCTCCTCATTTTCCTCCTCAGGGTTTTATTTAACTCTAAAAATTGATTAGCGTTTTGCTCATAAAAGTTCTAAAACATTGTGAAAATGCATAGCACTTGCCTCACTGTGTTTAATAAACATAACACTTCTAGAAAATCTATATAAATGCTTTCTGTACAGTTAGTATTGTCCCAAGAAAAAAGCTGCTGATCAGTTATTTAAAACCCTGCTCCTGAACCTTCCCCCCTCCAAATCTCGTGTCATGGCCTCGAGTGTCCCTCAGCACCCTAACCCTGAATAACCCCTCTGTACTAGTCTTGTTTATCTCTCTCATGTACTTGAATGTCTCGATCATATCCCCAGTCCCTCCACTCCTCCAGCGAGTACATGTTCAGCTCCTTTAGTCTCTCTCATACAGTGAGTCCCCATTCCCTGGATCATCTTAGTTGCTCTGCACTGCACCCCTTCCAGTATTTTCATGTCCCTTTTCAGGTACAGGCACCAGTACTGCACGCAGCATTCGAAAGGAGGTCTAATGATCTATACAGCGGCAGAATTACCTTCCCCCTCCTCGACGTTATTCCCCTTGTGAAGCAACACAGCATTTTGTTGGCCCTTGCCGCTGCCTTCTTACACTGTGCAGAGCTGTTTACTGATCCCGTGATGACTGTCA